>CAXITT010000021.1:1107783-1137610 GCA_964033795.1 Lymnaea stagnalis | reverse complement strand
GATGGATGGATGGATGGATGGATGGATGGATGGATGGATGGATGGATGGATGGATGGATGGATGGATGGATGGATGGATGGATGGATGGATGGATGGATGGATGGATGGATGGATGGATGGATAGATAGAAAGTCTGTTGTACTTTGTGCTGCGGAGGTTTTTTTTTAACAAAAAGTCTTTCGTCCGTTTGAAGCCAAAAATACGGTTGATTACGCGTAAACAGTAGGGCATATGTTCTAACATATTCTCAACTCAGTATTTCATTTCTACCCATTGATAGGTTGATCCATAGGAGAATGGAATGAGATCAAGCAAACAGTAACATTTTATCAATGAATATACTATTTTACTATTTTACTTTTGTGACCATGGGTAGTGAATACTTTTTTCTATATTTATATTAATTTTTTTTTTTTTTCCGTTGAGTATTAAAAAAGCCAAATTATTTGAGAAGAACATGTTCAAGGAGTGACAGCGTGTCGGCAACGCGTAGCCCTTACAATGGGGAAACGAAAACAAGCTTGTTTTCTTGACCTACATTAAGAACCTGTTTCTTTACTTCCATATTTTGCACTAAATAGCTGATGTTTTCAAAGGGAGGCAACGATAAAAAAAGAGAAAACAAAAATTTAAAATTGGCAGTATTCTCCCCTTTAATGATGTTTCCTAATTCATTCTTTTTAAAGATAAAAATTTAAAATGATTGGATAAAATAAATCGGACTTTTCATATATTAAACGAGCAAAGCTTGATTTTTCTTTTATAATATGAAACTTTCCCTACTGAGATATATATATATATATATATATATATATATAAATATATATATTTGTATATATATATATAACCTCAAGTTGGTGGTCTGGTGTTCAATTCCAGCAATCAAGCTCCTCTATTTCACTCATAAAGAAACAGCTCCTAATTAATATTTTGTTGAGACTCCTTCCCCTTTACACCAGACTTTGAAAACTATTTCAAATTATAATAATAATAATGATAGTAATAATAATAAAACAACTTTGTGGTCACATTCCAGTCTGAGTCCAGCATTGCTGATTATGCTTTATAGTCATTGATGTAAGGCGAGCAAAATAGACTGAATAAATTATAATAAATATTTCTACTAACTGATTTGCCAATTTTTACGATAAAAACATGTATTAAAATCACAGCTATATCACCACTCCAATCCCTGGGCACAAAATTTCAACCCAGTCCCTGGCCACAAAAGTTCAACCCCAGTCCCTGGCCACAAAAGTTCAATTCCAATCCCTGGCCACAAAAGTTCAACCCCAGTCCCTGGCCACAAAAGTTCAACCCCAGTCCCTGGGCACAAAATTTCAACCCCAGTCCCTGGCCACAAAAGTTCAACCCCAGTCCCTGGCCACAAAAGTTCAACTCCAATCCCTTGTCACAAAAGTTCAACTACAATCCCTGGCCACAAAAGTTCAATTCCAATCCTTGGCCACAAAAGTTCAATTCCAATCCTTGGCCACAACAGTTCAACTACAATCCCTGGCCACAAAAGTTCAACTACAATCCCTGGCCACAAAAGTTCAATTCCAATCCTTGGCCACAAAAGTTCAACCCCAGTCCCTGGCCACAAAAGTTCAACTCCAATCCCTTGTCACAAAAGTTCAACTACAATCCCTGGCCACAAAAGTTCAATTCCAATCCTTGGCCACAAAAGTTCAACCCCAGTCCCTGGCCACAAAAGTTCAACCCCAGTCCCTGGGCACAAAATTTCAACCCCAGTCCCTGGCCACAAAAGTTCAACCCCAGTCCCTGGCCACAAAAGTTCAACTCCAATCCCTTGTCACAAAAGTTCAACTACAATCCTTGGCCACAAAAGTTCAACTACAATCCCTGGCCACAAAAGTTCAACTCCAATCCCTTGTCACAAAAGTTTAACTAAAATCCCTTGCCACAAAAAGTTAAACTCCACTCCTGGCCACACAACTTCAACTCCACGCAACTGACAGATTAGACTGACATATCAGCCTGACATCAGCACAAACTGATGGCCCAACGTAACTTGTTGCCTAGCTGAGGTTAGTGGCGTCTAGTCCAGGTTAAAGGTGAGGAAGTTAATTATGATAATGCCTGACCCGTACGTGCCGCCCTGTAATTACTTTACACACAGGGTTCGGCTAGACACATAACGGAGCTAATGTAGGTTAGCGCTCCGGGTCGCGAGGAATGGTGTGGGGGAAGCATGACAACGCCCCTGATACAGAGATAATATTGAATTAATTACATTTTCTGACTCGAGACTTTTGGTATCATAAGCAGATCTTTGACAAGACCAAACTTCTAGGCTTTTTTTATAATTTTTTTAAACAGGCAGTTTAAAAAACAACTCTCTCTCTCTCTATAGATAATTTAACTTTTTTTTAAATTAAAAAAAAATACAAAAAAAAAAAAACAACATTTATCATAATATACAGAAAAATGGAACAGGAGAAAAAGTACAATTTTTTAGGAAAGTGAAATTGACTTGCGTTAACTTCACGTTTTTTAGTTTCTTCCCATTAGCTACCCCTCTGGCAGTGATAAAATATTATTGTCATGTTAATTTGTCTGCGGGGCATATTACATTTCTATATTTTCAGTTGTCAGAGTTATATATAACTTTTCGATTTGCTCAGGTGTCAGTGGGACATCATACTAAGAACATCATTGACAGAGCAGCATACATTCAACCGTGCCGCCTCCCCTCCTCCCCCACCTTATTAAGACACTTACTCGACCACAGTGGCGTAGCTAGGGGAGGGGGAGGGGAGTCCAAATTCGAAAGTCTCCAGGACCCCTACTTGAGGGGGCCCCCCAAAGGCGTGTCCGAATTTTTTTTTTTTACATTAAATAATGTCGAATGTCAAAATGCAGGGGCCCCTAAAGAGGCCAAGCCCCCGGGCCCCCAAATCCCCCCCCCCAAAATCCCTAGCTACGCCACTGCTCGACCACCATAATATTTCCAACATTTCATTAAGGGCGGTGTACAACGATTATCTTATATTTATTTATATCATAGAGTATTCATAAGATGTTGTAATTATTTTTTTTAAAGCCAAAGTAAATAGATATTTAAAATAGCTGAAAAGCGTCTCCCCAAATCCAGTTTACATGTGTTGAATGTTCTTGTTTCATTTTGTATTCACTCCCTTTTTATTTAAAAAAATCTCCTCTTTCACTTAATACTTTAATTTTTCTACTAAATTCATTTGCAGCGTAAACATACTTTAGCCAAATGTCCAGATTTTTGGATATTGAGCAAATTAGGACTACGATACTGAAAGCCGAAATAGTTTCTGTTATTTGCTGCAAGTATCTGTGCACGCAGGCCTGCAGGCATGGGTGCCCGCAGGTAGGGGCAAGGTGGGGCATTGCCCCCCCCCCTCCCTGGATTCATTGGATAAAAATTTTTTAGACAAAAATAGACAAAAAGTTTATTATAGTAAAGAGAAAATAAAGAGAAAGTAACTAAGCTGATGTCCTGTCCGTTCGTTCACCATACAAATACGCCAGAGTAAATTAAAACTACATTAAAACATTACTAAAAAATTTTTGAACAACCACCCCACATCTTCTTTTGCACTACATCACTTCCCTAGAAGTTTTCTGCAGGCGCCCATGCCTGTAGGCACAAACAAGGGAGGATGACCTGTGCCAGATTTTCGTCGCTTGCAAGCCAAGCGTTATGTTTCACCGGAAGCAAAACGTACAAGCTCACTTACTGGAACTGTCGAGCACATCCAAATGTTCTCGTACTTTTTAGAACTTTCTATTTTTAAAGAAATACCAAAATAATATAAATTCGTTATTGAATGAATACTTTATATTATATTGCATACGCGTGTTCTGACTGCAATTGGTCATTTTTATTAATCCAAATGTTTCACTGCTGTGTGTTGCCGTTACCTTTCCACTCAAATGAATCCATTTCAAACAACGTTTTTAAAAAAAAAAAACTGAAACAAGTAATAGAAAGAATTGTACAATTTTTAATATCTAAGAATATGCTAACAAGTTACACCTTGTTCGTAGAACACGCTTGTGATGTTTCCTTTGTACATCAGAGTTTCATTGCAACCTCCGTTCTCGTTCTTTCTCGTCACAAACGGATGCAAGGAATGTAACAAAGAGCACTGAACAGTAAGCCCTTTTATAGTTTTTTCCTTTGAATGGTTATAGGCATTAGACGCGCACTCGTCTAGGTTGTACGTCTTGCTAATCACAGCCCTGGTGTCACGAGGGGCCAGCAAAGACACGTTCTCAAACGGTCGTCTCCGTAGGGGAAATATCATCGACTTCGGATAACAGAACTTCTTTCTGAAGTGAGGGCACGTGTCCCATATGTGCGTGGCGTTCTCTCCGTAGAAAAAGATATCTATAAACGGATAACTCCAAGCGTACGGTGGAATGCGATTACCGCGCGTCGGGAACAACTTCCCGAAACATTTGGGTTCAAAGTTCAAGACGTAGTCTTTGGAGACATTGGAGAAAATTTGTTTGAGACGCCCTTGGAGGTTCTCTGGTACAATGACATCGAGATCATCATCCCAGGGAACCATGCCATGATGTCTGTAGGAACCAATCAATGTCCCGCCGTAGATGAAGTAGGTCCCATTGTGCTCGGTCATTAACTTATCAAATAGTGTGATAAGTTGCATTAAACCACCTTTTTCAGTATTGTTCGTGAAAAATACTTTCATGTGTTGAGGGAGTGATGTGGTTGTTCGATCTGGAGACAAGGTTCTTCCGGTCTGGCTATTCGAATATTTCAGATTTTTAAAACTTCGTTGCAATAATTTGACAATTGAGGACTTTAGCTGATTTATCTTACTGCTGTTTAACCCTTTGGTTTGAAGAGTGCTGATGTTAACGCTGGCATCGTTGAACTTCATTTCCCCTCTGACTGCATCTGTTAAATTGGGAACTGTGATCAAGCGATTGTCAGATGGAAACTCTGACAGGCTTGAGGAAACGAGGCCATCCATGACGACATTACTAACGGTGTATCCATACGCCTCCCCCATGAGGTAAAGAAGGATGAGCGTAGTAACAAGTAGGGCCACAAAGACAGTTCTCTTGTTCAGAAGTTCTTTTCTTTTCTTTGGTATATTGAGTAAAAGAATCATGCTGTGTGCCTCTTAGGTCAAGGCATCACAGAAGACACCTGCAAAAATGAGTTAAATAAGTAAAACATTTCTTTAAAAGAATAGTGTCGTGTAACTCATGGAAACTTCGCGCTCCTAATATATTTTAGGAGATATAAAACACAGGTCGTGGAGATCACAACAGAAAAATTCTAAATACAAAGACACGATACTGAAATAAGAGTTATACATTTGATCTTTCCTATAATTTTAGTTAAACTTTGGTTAAAAAAAATTCTAGCTTAAGTGATCAGTACCGATTACGATATTACAATTTTAATGTGACTTTGACCTGGAGTCAGAGCTTGAGACTTGTCTCTTGGTGGGGTCAGGAAATATGAGGAAAGCATGACGTGGGGAACAGTCAGTTGTATGATAATTTGCTACCTATACTTTATGTGTAAATGTGGGAGTTTTTCTTGGAGAATATATACGTCTGTGTGGACATGGGTGTGTGCGCGAGAGAGATAGGAGAGAAAGAGAGGGACAGAGAGTGTGAGAGTAAGAGAGAGAGAGAGAGAGAGAGAGAGAGAGAGAGAGAGAGAGAGAGAGAGAGAGAGAGTTGGAGAAAAATTCCCCGAAGTGCGTGAGATTTTACAAATTTATTATTTTTCGGAACACAATATTGTTAATGTTACACAATAAAAATTTTACTGACATTCTAATTTGGAAAAGGAAGGAAATAACTGAGAGGCCTTGTATTGAAATACAGTTATGTCAAATCTAATCTCTTCGTATTTTTTATGATAAGTTTTACTGATNTAAAATACACTATTTTCACCATACGTTTTTGTCAAGACATATCATATATGAATGAAAGAAATCTCCGAAAATAGTTTATCCTCGAACTCAAACTTTCAATGAATCCAAGACATTTTAAAACAGCGGGTTTTTTTTTTAAATAGGCATCTCAACAGCTATTGTCAGCGTGTATCTGGCCAGCCTGGGCCATCGCCAGCAGCTGTGTAAGTTCAATACCAACTGCCTCCATGCATTATTGGAAAGATTTCATTAGCATCCAGCGCACGTACCCTTCTTTTTAGATATAAATTATCCGATCATGCCCCCACCCCACCTCCCCCCCCCGGGCACCCCCACCCCCGGCCCTTAAAAGAGCGTGATATCTTATCTTGAGTCTGATAAATTTATACACTATGAAACGTAAAGGCAAATTAAATTGCGTACTGAAGCAAAGTAGGGGGACAAGAAACAGATCGATATGGGGAGGTAATGAGTTTCAACAACATATTCGAGGTCTTTTGATCTATGAATGTATAACGGGACAAGTAATAATGAGGGCTGTATCATTCCCTTCTTTTTCCTCTTCTCTCTCTCTCTCTCTCTCTCTCCCCCGTCTCTCTCTCTTTCGTTCTCTCTCGCTCTCCCCTCTCTTTCCTCTCCCTCTTTCTCGTTCTTTTTCTTACATCTCCCCCCTTCTATTTCTCACTATCTCTTTCTGCTCTCTCTGCTCTCTCTCGCTATGCTCTCTCCTTCTGCTCTCTCTGCTCTATCTACTCTCTCTCTGCTCTCTGCTCTGCTCTCTCTCTGCTCTCTCTCTTCCCTCTCTCTTCCCTCTCTCTCTGATCTCTATCTCTTGTCCCTCTCTCTGCTCTCTCTGCTCTCTCTCTCTGCTCTCTATCTATGCTCTTTCGCTGCTCTCTCTCTCCCTGCTCTCTGTTGCTCTTTCTCTCTCTCTCTCTCTCTTTCATTATCTATTCAAATCTTTTATTTACAATATCTGTTACACTGGGTAACGAATGACTAGATGGTTCATTGTATTCATCAGGGGCAGTTAATTGACAAATACATGTAAAATGAATGTAAACCGGTAGATACAATGGAGTCGTGTAGGGAAGCGTCTTCTCTCACAATTTACGGAGTTTAAGATTTTTAATTTTTAATTTTGGTCGATTTATTGCTGTTTTCTATCTAAAAATTAAAGTTAAAGCATAATTATTTTTAAAAATTCGGAAAAGAAAATATTGTCTGGTGAAGAAATCACCAAAGCCATGATAGGTTAAATCATGCATTGATAAGTTAAAATCATGGCTTTGTTAGGTTAAATCATGGCTTTGATAGGTTAAATCATGGCTTTGATAGGTTAAATTATGGTTTTGATGGGTTAGATTATAGCTTTGAGAGGTTAAATCAAGGCTCTGACAGGTTAGATCATGGCTTTGATAGGTTAAATTATGGCTTTGACAGGTTAAATCAAGGCTTTGACAGGTTAAAACATGGCTTGGATAGGTGTAATCAAGGCTTTGACAGGTTAAATCAAGGCTTTGACATGTTAAATCATGGCTTTGATAGGTTAAATCATGACTTTGATAGGTCAAAACATGATTTCTTCTTCTTCTATATCTTAAGGGCCCACGATCAATTTATTGATCATTTTGGCTCCTATGCATGTAGATGGGATTTGCAATGTTTCTGTTACTGGTGGTGATGAGGAAATTATGCACTAGGGGTTTGAAGGCTTGAGGCAATAGATACAAATGTGTCTAGTGTTGTCGCCTCAACTGTTCCTTTTGAAAGATGGTTCCAGTCCCTGATTGTCTTGGGCAGGAATGAGCAGCTCCTATACTGGCTTCTTGCTGGTATGAGCCTGAATTGCCTGTCATGGCCTCGTCGCTGTCTATGGGGGAGAGGGACGAGTTTCTGTTTAATACTGGAACAGTGGACCAGCCCATTATTTATCTTGTACATCATGGAGAGCCTGGATTGTCGTCGTCGTTTCTCCAATGGTGACCAGCCTAGTGTTTCTAGCATGCTGCCAACACTAGAGGTATTCCTGTAGCGGTTTAGGACAAAGCGTGCTGCTCGTCGCTGGACCGCCTCCAACCTGTCAATGCTCTTCTGGGTAAATGGGTCCCAGACTGAAGATGCATAATCTAAAATCGGACGGATAAAGGCTTTATATGCTCTTTCTTTCACACAGGAGTTGCCAATCTTTAGATTTCGCCTTAAGAACCCCAAGGCTTGGTTTGTTTGGTTACATACATTGTTAATATGCTCGTCCCAGCGGACCTCTCTTTGAATGGTAACACCCAGGTACTTTATGTGGTACATCAATGTTCTAATGGGATATATCAATGTTCTAATGGGTTACATCAATGCTCTGATGGGAACAGTCAGTGTTCTCATGAGTGAATCAATGTTTTGATGGAATATGTTAATGTTCTGATGGAATACATCAATATTCTGATGAGATGTCGAATGCTTTGATGGGGTAGTTAGATGCTTTGATGGGGCAAAACAATTCTCTGACGCGGTAAATCAATTCTCTGACGTGGAAAATCAATTCTCTGACTGGGCAAATCAAATCTGACCGGGCAAATCAATTCTCTGATGTCTGACGGGGAAAATCAATTGTCTGATAGGGCAATTAAATTATCTGATAGTGCAAATCAATTCATTGATGTGGCAAATCAATTCTCTGAATCTGATGGGGTAAATTAATTCTCTGATGGGTTAAATGAATTATCTGATAGGGCAAATCAAATTTCTGACGGGGCAAATCAGTACTGTGATTGTGCGAATAAATGCTATATTGAGGTAAATAATTGCTCTGATTTAGTGACTCAGTGCTCTTATGGTGTTTGACCAAGTGATCGTAAATGCGTTATTCGAAATTAGTATACAACATTTTCAAGTAGTACTGTACCGTAAGTGACATTATTTAATCTCTTCACTAGTTTCATTTACTAGCTAAACACAATCTATGTGTTTAATTAATCAATAAAAAAACAGCTAGTAACGGCAATTAGCAACCAGTACCGGTAACATCTGGTAACAGTAACAGCAACTAACAGCTGGTAACAGCTGGTAACACCGACTAACAGCAACTAACAGCTAGTAACACCTGGTAACACTTAAGATGATAAAAAGTAGAGCAAAAACAAAACAAAGCTAGAGCAAATAAATTGTTCTATTTAATCAAACGCATTAAACAATGGGCTCGAGATTAAATCCTTACGTCACAACGCCATTTAGTCTAACAAAATTGATTTTAATACCATATACAAGCACTGGTTGAATCGGTTATACCAACACGCAGCTCTAATCAAAATATAAGCTTTAATACACAGAGACAACGAGACTTCAACAACACAAATACACAGAGACTACAACAACACCAATACACAGAGACTACAACAACACAAATACACAGAGACTTCAACAACACAAATATACAGAACCCACAACAACACAAATATACAAAACATACAACAAAACCAATACACAGAGACTACAACAACACAGATACACAGAGACTACAAAAACACAAATACACAGAGACTACAACAACACCAATACACAGAGACTACAACAACACCAATACACAGAGACTACAGCAACACAAATAAACAGTGACTTCAACAACACCAATACACAGAGACTTCAACAACACAAATATACAGAACCACAACAACACAAATACACAAAACCTACAACAACACAAATACACAGAGACTACAACAACACAAATACACAGAGACTACAACAACACCAATACACAGAGACTACAACAACACAAATACACAGAGACTACAACAACACAAATACACAGAGACTACAACAACACCAATACACAGAGACTACAACAACACAAATAAATATAGACTACAACAACACAAATACCTAGAGACGCTAGCAACTTACTCCCCAGTCAAAGAAAACCTTTGTTATGTTTCCTTGGTCCACCAGAGTTTCATTGCAACCTCCATTCATGTAAGTCCTTCTCACAAAGGGGTGCACGGAGTCTAACCTGGAGCAGGGGATTTTGGTGTAACGTACGAATTTCTCCAAACTGTGGCAGAAATAGTTTGACTGACAGACGTCTATCCTGTATGTCTGGGCGATGACCGCCCTCGCATCACGAGGAGCCAGCAAGGACAGGTTCAGGAAAGGTCTTCTGCGCAGAGGGAACACCACGGACTTGGCGTAAGTAAAGTATTTCTTATAATCGGGGCACGCGTCCCAAATGTGGGTCTCATTGTCTTGGTAGAAGAATATGTCCAGGAACGGGAACCTCCACGGGCGCTCGTCGATCGAATCCCAGTGTGGCGAGAACAGCTTCCAGTAGCAGGCGAAGTCAAAGTAAAGGACGTAGTCCGCTGGGGAGATTTTAGCCAATACTTTCCACGTCAGGTTCCTCAGAGAATCGGGCACGATGACGTCGAGGTCGTCGTCCCAGGGAACGAATCCGTGGTGCCTGTAGGAGCCCAGCAGCGTTCCGCCGTAGAGGAAGTACGTCAGGCCGTTTTCGGTCATGACTCTATCGAAGACCTCCATCAGCTCGTAGAAACGGTCGTCGTGTCCCTTTCTTTGGAAATAAGATAAGTTGTACGTTCGGGGGTCTGGATCACTTGCGTTTAGGTCGGAGGTATCATTGCTGTGTAGGTCGTATAGAGCACGGCTGTCCAGGTCAGAGAGTGGACTTGCGCGCGGTGTCTTGTGGTCACTGGTTATGATGAAGGTGAACAGAGAGAGCGAAATGACGGTGAAAACCAGTGCGACAAAGAAGACCAGCTTGAGGAGCCGTGTTGTTGCCTTTAAAATTTCAACTGTTATGATCATCTTTTGGTTGGCTGATTATCTAGTCCGGGAAAAAATAAAATAAATATAGTTCATTTGAAATAAGAAGACTTAATATATTATAATAGTGACCAAGCATTACCTCTAGTGTTTATCAACTATGTAAAGCTCAATGTGACTATGTTTGTAAATGGGGTCCATCAATCACCAGAAAACCAAATTTGACATGTTCATTCATTCCTCCTGACCTATAGAAGGTTCCTGGAAAGCTTGCTCATAATCCCTTAATCCCAAAAGATGCTTTTAAAAAAAAAAAGTTAAAATATAGAGGGTAGAGAGAATTATTTTAAATGGCTTTGAGGGACTTTCATGTAAAGTTCCATTTGGTGCACGCATTTATAATAAAAGTTTATTGGTTTGGTTGGTTTCCAAAATTTATTTTAAATAAATGGAATGGTTGAATCTCTTTGCGTTTTCAACTGAATCAAAGCAATACAAATTGATTACTTTTGGCGTCGAGGGCCTACTAGTTAAAAAAAAAATGAAAAGCAACAACTTTGAAAAATTTTTTTCAGATTGTAATGGGCTGGGATACATATTAACAATCAACATGAACATTTTTATGAATGTTATTTACAGTACCCCATGTTAGTGGAACTTAAAAAAATAATCCCATTTGGAATGGGGATCCTATTTATTTTGTTGATAGACCATATATTTGATATTGATGAATACATGTAAAAAAAAAAAAAGACACCCTTTTAAAGTTGGATTTGTCTTTAAATCGTCGTTCTTGGCTGTGCTCAGCTTCAGCATCAACTGAAACAGGATTGCCCCCCCCCCCCCCCCCCNCCCCCCCCCCCCCCCCAATTCAACGTTTAAAAGAGTGGTTAAAAATTTTGGGGTTTTTAAAAGAGAATTTAAAAAAAGGAAAAAATAACTGTTACTTTAGTGAAATGCTTAAGACAGGGCTGTTTATTTACGTGTACGCTGATAATGCTTTTGAAGTTGTTGTTTTTTTCTTTCCGCATACACACCTTAGAAAAGCGGGGTATGTTAGCTAGTTGAAGCTACACATCCACTTATACAAAGTCAATAATAGAAAATATTATTTTTTTTAAAAATGTTTCTTTCAATGCCACGGCAATAATCGGCATCTCTCCCCCATTAAACAGCTTTAATTTAAACCATCTAAGATAAATTGTATAAGACTTTTACATTCTAACCTGCTCACTATCTTGTTGAATGATGATGATTAGTTATTAATTCAATGTTTTTCTGCATGTACACGCTACAAATCCGCAAACAAAATAGCTTAACAAAGTAGTTCCGTTTTCTATTAGTTATTCCGTTTTCTATTATTAACCTTTGACGTATAGGTGGTGCGCAAACAACAACAACAACAAAAAAAAAAAAAAAAAAAAACAAAAAGAAAATAAAACAAAACAATAGCTTAACAAAGTAGTTCCGTTTTCTATTAGTTATTCCGTTTTCTATTATTAACCTTTGACGTATAGGTGGTGCGCAAACAACAACAAAAACAAAAAAAAAAAAAAAAAAAAAACCAACAGGAAATTAAACGAATCCGATTTCATAGATTTTAACTTTCCCGGTATCACGCGCATTCATGGTCACTTAATTATAAATAAACTCTGCACACCACTACTTATGTCTGTTAAATAACAGTTTGCGGTAAAATATTGGAGGGGTTATTCACAGTCGGTCGGGAGTAATAATTGCTAGTGGTAGTAAACCATTTATTGGCCACTACGTTAAACATTCCACTGATTTTAAGAATTAAAGAAATTATTTATATATATATAATATTAATAATAACCAACAAAATAGTGGCTTCACAAATTCAACTTTTATGACCTCTGACCACCCGGATCCACTAGCGTAGCTAGGGGGTGCGGGGGTGTGTTGTGCACCGTGTGACACCATCTAGAAGGGGGGGGGTGGCACTAAATTGAAAAAAATGCATATTTACAGAGAACTCAATGCTCGGTCTAAACGAATTTCATAAAAGAATAACCGATCACAAAGTACATTTTCCACACATGTAACCAATCCAAATGCGTGCTTTATTTAAATTTCAAGGTTGATGCGTCAGAAATGAGGTGACCCTATAACTATGGCAGAAAAACACGGTGTTGACCTTGATTCAACGCAGATTGAAGTGGTCGGTAACTTTCGTAAGTGACAGGAAGCTACATTCATCTCAACTCTGAGAAATTAAGCTTTCCATCGGTACCAAATACGATGTGGTAGGGCGATTCACAGTACATGTAACAGTTGCAGTTCTTAGAGACATCTACCTCCAATTAATATGTTTTTGTTCTCGTCATTGCTATAACTTGAACTTATTATCATAAGAAGAAATCCATCGCGGAAGTCTGTTTTTTTTTTTTTTTTTTTTTTTTTTTTGGGGGGGGGGAGGGGGCAGGGGGAGGTTGGTGCCGACACCACGAGTTTACCACTCCAGGTGACACCAACCATGACTACGTCACTGCCCGAATGTCTTATAAGATAAGATACAATTATTTTTTATTGATCCAAATAAATGGAAATGCTTTGTGATGACAAAGTACAAAGTCATTTTCGGCCAATACATAAATATTTAAAAAAGACAAACATTTTTGTAAACTATAACAATTTAACACAAATTTAAAAGTATTTCCCAAATGCAAAGAGAGCACGTTTGTAAATTTGTATAGATTGGTGAACAAATTTATTATGAATTAAATCTTTAGGTCGTTACTTTGAGGGAATGAATTCACCCTGATCGAATCGATACAGCAAGGGGTCATATACCTATTATGTGTCACACATATAAATGACGTTTTGCTACCCCCACCCCCTATAACGTTATATAGCATTTCCATAATATCTCCAATATTATATAACATTTCTTACAACCCCCCCCCCCAACCCCACTCACACAATAAAACATTTGTACTACACACATTTTTTTTTGGAGCATTTTTTAAAATATAACAACACTTACTGTAAAACACATGTTTTTGATACACACAGTCCTGCGAGACTTCAGGAAAGTGATGTAAAGACTAGAACCATTAAAGTACAATTAAAACGAAACGAAATAAGCCGGTTTTGAATTTGCACATTTTTGAAGTAAAAAAAAAACAATTTAGTTTTTCATAATCTAGATCTAGGCTAATTTTGTGAATTTGAAAAGCAGTAATATCAGTAAAAATAATAATTGATGAAAAAAAAAGAACAAATAACAAGAACTGCTCCTTAACATTGCCCTCTACCTTTTTTGTTGTCCGTTCGTCGAAGTCGACTAGGACCATCGAGTCATCCGGTTAGGTGGAGGGTGGGCTACGATGAGCTCGTAGGTGGCTTGCTAGACCGATCCGTGCTCGAAATAATCTCTGGCACCGCGGGCAGGGGATAGTAGCTTCAGACGGTGACCTAATGTTGCTCTTTCGGACAAGCCTGCATGTCTCAGCTGTGGTTATCCTATTAGCTTCATGGGATTTAGCCCCCTTTTGACAGCTGCTCTCCACCTGGCTCTGTCCTGGGCTGTCTGCACCCATTGAGTAGGGTTGATGCTCACTTTCAGTGAGTCTTTATAAAGCTTTTTTTTTTACCTCCTTGGGAGCGCTTGCCTGACGTGAGTTCTCCGAAGAATATTTGTTTCGGGAGCCGGTTTTCTTCCATACGGGCTACGTGTCCCATCCAACGGAGCTGAGACTGCACCAGGGTGGTAAAGATACTAGGTAGGTTCGCTCTAGTGAGGACCTCTGTGACAGGGACTTTGTCTTGCCACCTAATGCCGAGGAATTTCCAGAGGCAGGTTGTGTGAAAATGATTCAGTTTCTTGGCGTGACGCTGGTAGATTGTCCACTTTTGACATCCTAGAGCAATGTCGAGAGGACTGCTGTGCTAGGGACCTTGATCTTCGTTTCTTGTCTGATATCTCTCTTGTCCGAAACAGTGCTGCGGAGCCTGCCAAATATGGCCTTCTACCACCCAACCACACATAGCACATCATAACAAAATTATTAAAGACCCCCTAAACCCTGTTTAGACCCGCTGGTCCTCACCTTTGTGAGACTCGCTGGCTCCACTCTCTCCACCGCTTCACCATGCGTTTTTCGCTACCCCACGCGAAATGACACAATTAGGCTGGGCCTTAAAATAATAAAAGTAGACTCAAATAACAATGGAAATCAGCCTGGTAACCTTGACCGGGACCCAGCTTTAAACAATGCACTCATCCTGCTCAAGTTGTCACGCTGAGTACCAAAGCCACGCTGAGTACCCACGCGACTCATGTGAGTCATGTAAAACGCGACGCTTGAATGCGGGACAAGCACGTCAAATTTAGAGCATATATTGAAAGACCAAATCATGTATTGGCCTCTCTCACCTGAAGTATGTCGGTAGAGCCTGGCTGGCATAATTAGTTGATGAAGTGTGTTTATCCTAATTGTGTTGGTATAGTATTGTAAACCTTCATATTCATGTGTACTGGTATGTAAAATCGCAGTTGTAATGTTATTAAAAAAAATGTTAGAACTATAATTACTGTTATGATTGAATATTAATAATGTGATGTGATTTTAATTGTCTACCTATGTCTTATGCATTGTATTTGTTATTCTCAGAATAACGTTGACCTCCAACTAAAAAAAAATAAATGTAGGTTAGGCCTACTACTGCTACTACTACAAGAATAGTCTGAATAGCAGCGACTCCACCAGAGAGAGAGACCTGTTACGTCACAGTGACCTGTGAGTGAAGAAAAATCAAAACAAGACTGTAGCATATACTGTGTGAGTGTAACCCACGGTGAAGTTCAAGGTCGGCACCTACCTCCTCGCAGTGCCAGTGACCTGAGAAAAAGCGACGCAACCAAAAGCCACTGTGACCCGAGGACCCGAGGAGACGACTGCGGAGCATGTGTGTGTGTGTGGGACTTGCCTATAGGACCAGAGTGCCAGTCGGAGCATGTGTGTGTATGGGACTTGCCTATAGGACCAGGGCGGTAGTCGGACCCTGTGTGTGTGTTGAACTTGCCTATAGGACCCGGGCGCCAGTCGGAGCATGTGTGTGTGTGTGATTTGCTTATAGGACCAGAGCGCCAGTCGGAGCATGTGTGTGTGGGACTTGCTTATAGGACCAGGGCGCCAGTCGGAGCATGTGTGTGTGTGTGTGTGGGACTTGCCTATAGGACCAGAGCGCCAGTCGGAGCGTGTGTCAGAGTGCCAGTTGCAGCATGTGTGTGTGTGGGACTTGCTTATAGGACCAGGGCGCCAGTCGGAGCATGTGTGTGTGTGTGTGTGGGACTTGCTTATAGGACCAGAGCGCCAGTCGGAGCATGTGTGTGGGACTTGCCTATAGGACCAGGGTGCCAGTCGGAGCATGTGTGTGTGGGACTTGCCTATAGGACCAGGGTGCCAGTCGGAGCATGTGTGTGTGGGACTTGCCTATAGGACCAGGGCGCAAGTCGGTGCATGTGTGTGTGGGACTTGCATATAGGACCAGGGCGCCAGTCGGAGCATAGTATTTAAAAATATTGGGCAGTATATCTTGTGATCCTGTATATGTATATAGTATATGTAATGTGTATGTTGATAATTCTTTGGTGGTAATTAAATATTTCTTTTGTGGGCTGAACCACCTGTGTTTCTTAGTATAGTGATAGTATTAATTGTAGTGAGAGTGTCATTGAATGTTAGAGTGAGTGTGGAGTGAGATTTGTTCAAAGCACGCAATTAGCACATATAATCATACCCTAGACATAGGCTTAGCAGCCCTACTAATCAACGTTGAGAAAGGGACCTTTGGTTTTAAAAGATAAATCTCAAATATTATTTGTATTCGAGAGTTGTAACATTTGGGGGCAATATATAACATTTGGGGGATCTATTATTCGTGTACTGTAAAGCTGAGAACACACAATTTAAAAAAAAAAACCTTCACGTTATATTATATTTGCTCGCCCCCCACCCCCCCCCCAACTCAAGGCCCATTTATTTATCGCTAATCGCATCACTGCAATTAAAACTGAATACTTAAACTTCAACTTTGGAAGTAAAAGCTCAGACACCACTCCTTAAAACAGCGGTTTTCAACCTGTGGGTCGCGACCCCTTTGGAAAAAAAGTGTCATACATAACAACATAGCTTTGCGAGAATACATGGAGCGTAAAGGTTTGCATTTGGTTTCCCTTTGCACGATTCACGTGATGTGAACTGTTCTGTGATCCTAGACTTAGCGCTCAAATGCCGACAGAAACAATGATTGCTAATATCAGGGCATCCCATTAAATTAAATGTTTAATATTCGGACAAAACCAGCGCCTCCAATTAACTATATGTTTAACATTCGGACAACACCAGATCCTCCCATTTACTATATGTTTAATATTCGGACAACACCAGATCCTCCCATTTACTATATGTTTAACATTCGGACAACACCAGATCCTCCCATTTACTATATGTTTAACATTCGGACAACACCAGATCCTCCCATTTACTATATGTTTAACATTCGGACAACACCAGATCCTCCCATTTACTATATGTTTAACATTCGGACAACACCAGATCCTCCCATTTACTATATGTTTAACATTCGGACAACACCAGATCCTCCCATTTACTATATGTTTAACATTCGGACAACACCAGATCCTCCCATTTACTATATGTTTAACATTCGGACAACACCAGATCCTCCCATTTACTATATGTTTAACATTCGGACAACACCAGATCCTCCCATTTACTATATGTTTAACATTCGGACAACACCAGATCCTCCCATTTACTATATGTTTAATATTCGGACAACACCAGATCCTCCCATTTACTATATGTTCAACATTCGGACAACACCAGATCCTCCCATTTACTATATGTTCAACATTCGGACAACACCAGATCCTCCAATTTACTATATGCTCAACATTCGGACAACACCAGATCCTCCCATTTACTATATGTTCAACATTCGGACAACACCAGATCCTCCCATTTACTATATGTTTAACATTCGGACAACACCAGATCCTCCCATTTACTATATGTTTAACATTCGGACAACACCAGATCCTCCCATTTACTATATGTTTAATATTCGGACAACACCAGATCCTCCCATTTACTATATGTTTAATATTCGGACAACACCAGATCCTCCCATTTACTATATGTTTAATATTCGGACAACACCAGATCCTCCCATTTACTATATGTTTAACATTCGGACAACACCAGATCCTCCCATTTACTATATGTTTAATATTCGGACAACACCAGATCCTCCCATTTACTATATGTTCAACATTCGGACAACACCAGATCCTCCCATTTACTATATGTTTAACATTCGGACAACACCAGATCCTCCCATTTACTATATGTTTAACATTCGGACAACACCAGATCCTCCCATTTACTATATGTTTAACATTCGGACAACACCAGATCCTCCCATTTACTATATGTTTAATATTCGGACAACACCAGATCCTCCCATTTACTATATGTTTAATATTCGGACAACACCAGATCCTCCATTTACTATATGTTTAATATTCGGACTGCAGCCAGTTTAAAACATTGCACTTTTTTAAAAGTTTGTTTAAGAAAAGTTAACAAACAAAAGTTAACAAACAAAAGTTAACAAACAAAAGTTAACAAACAAAAGTTAACAAACAAAAGTTAACAAACAAAAGTTAACAAACAAAAGTTAACAAACAAAAGTTAAAAATTAGAAGAAAAAAACTTTATTTAAAAAAAAAAAATTAAATATGCAACAAAAATTATATTCCCACACAATCATCTAACTTTAAATAATATTTTTTTAAAATCTTATGCAATATTGATGTAGCCACTGAATTAGTCATCATCTCATGAAATTTTAAAGAGCATTTGTTGCAATTATGTACCAATCATGATATTGGAATATGATAATTAACATTTGTATTTAAAAGCTCCCATCTAAAGACCCATTTAATGTAGTCTGCAGTGTAAGATATCCGTAATCAAATACATAATAAGGCACGAAAGCTTATTTTAAAAAGTCATCTTAAATTATTAATTTCTTACTAATAACTTCTAATGATTGGTCTCAAAAGAAAGAATGAGGAAATTTAAAAAAAAAATATTTATAAGTTAAAGTATTAGACAAATGTGATACATCGTATATATATCATTGATCTCCTTCTCAGGATGCTACACCTTATATCTCATTGATCTCCTTCTCGGTGGATGCTGCATGCATGAGTTTTGTTGTACCAATCGTCACCACCGACGTTTGTTTTTGGATCAGACTAAGGAATCTGGTCAGCAAAGATGTAATGGTTTGATGTACCAGACTAAGGAATCTGGTCAGCAACGATGAAATGGTTTGATGTACCAGACTAAGGAATTTGGTCAGCAACGATGGAATGGTTTGATGTACCAGACTAAGGAATCTGGTTAGCAACGATGAAATGGTTTGATGTATCAGACTAAGGAATCTGGTCAGCAACGATGAAATGGTTTGATGTATCAGACTAAGGAATCTGGTCAGCAACGATGGAATGGTTTGATGTATCAGACTAAGGAATCTGGTCAGCAACGATGGAATGGTTTGATGTATCAGACTAAGGAATCTGGTAAGCAACGATGGAATGGTTTGATTTATCAGACTAAGGAATCTAGTCAGAAACGATAGAATGGTTGATGTACCAGACAAAGGAATCTGGTCAGCAACGATGGATTGGTTTGATGTACCAGACTAAGGAATCTGGTCAGCAACGATGGAATGGTTTGATGAATTCGGGGTGGACAAGTCTTACGGCGACCCAATTTCGCAATCGAGGCTTTCAACATACATTTTATTTGGTTGAACTAATGACCGAGTAAAGCGTGATGGAGGCCCTGGGCACAGCAATGCATTGGGGTCCCTTTGCAACAAAACACGCCAGGGCGGTGAGAAGGGGGGGGGTGAACGAGGGCACACTCCCCATGCTCAAACAGTGGGTGGAGGGGGAAAACAGTTTTTTCGTCCCCACCAACTCACCAATGTAAAACAAGAAGAACCATTCAATAAAAGTTAAACTTCGATGAATTCAATTTATTGATACAAAAAACAAAATCGTTTAAAATAAATAATAGTTTTAAAACATTATCAGAAATTAACTATAAATAATCACAGAGGATGATAAATTATCTTTATTGCCAAATAGATAGAATAAATTATTTAATATCAAATATTCCCTTTAAAAGTTTTAAAACTGACAACATTGATCTGCATTTTTTAATATTAATTTTGGAATGTGCTGATATATATCATAGGTCAAAATTGGGAATATTAAATCCAATAAAATTGTCAAAATCTTTCAATATTCATAAATAATATTTAAAGCATGATGCCTCTATAAGAGTTAGTCACCTACAGGCGCTGTAGAAACGGACCGAATTTCGGCTTCGGTTTCGGCGCCGAAAGTGGCCATTTGATCCCTTTCGGTCTAATTTCGGTTTGGTCCGAAACCAAAAAGTTAAATTCTGGTTTAAGTTTTGCTTCGGCCGAAATGAAATGTTAACTTTCGGTTTAATTTCGGTTTCGGCCGAAATTCCTTTTAAAGCGCGGGGCCCTTACAAGCGCGGGACCCTGGGCCAGTGCCCACTGGGCCCATGCCTTAAGACGGCACTGCTAACTGCTTCTTCTGATAGGCGCGCCATCTGATGTTATCTACGTGTTCAATGAAGTTTAGTGCATAATTTAATACATTTTATCAGCAGACGTTAAATGCAGAGAATTTGCATCATCAAGGCAAGATTGTGCAAGTTTCCTTTGAAAATATTGTTATAGAGAGCTTGTTTACATCATATTTCTCGTGCGTGCCCTCTGATTGACCCCGCATGAGACGCTGCGTTCACAAAGGGGTGTGGCTTAGGTCTTTGAAGTAGCTTGTTTACAATCGGCTTCCAATTACGCATTGGGTAGATTGTCTTCGGGTAATTTCTCGAATGTACTCCTTAACCCGAGATATGTAAACAACACGTTATAGGTCCTTCTGGAAGCGTCTTATTTCGGGTAATTTCTCGAATGTACTCCTTAACCCGAGATATGTAAACAACACGTTATAGGTCCTTCTGGAAGCGTCTTACGCTACATGTATATAAGGATTGACAGATACAGAGAAGGGACGGAGATTTTCATATAGATTCTCTAAACATTACGAGGCGTCTTTTATTCTTTGTGTATTTGTGTGCTCCTACTTATATGTGTTTATTTCGCATTATTTATTGGCATCATTATTTCTAATTGTATTAACTGTGTACCGGTACGAGATCTACCATACTGTAAGTTGAAGATTGTAATTTTATTTTATTTTATTTTATTTTGTAATTATCTTAAGACATAATAAATTTTAATTAATTGTAACTAGAAACTGTTTTGGGTCGTATCTTTAATATTGTTGATTATATGGTAACGTCCTTTGTTAGGCACTGCTTACAACGAGCCAATTAAAATTAAAATAGGAGATTAATTTCTCCCAATACAAGTCAGTGCGTAACAATATGTTTTTACCATTAGGCCTTTGAAGTTTCAAACAAACAAAATCTGTGGTTACATTGGTAGAGTTAGCTTTCGTTGGAAGAAGCTTTCGTTGCAAGATTTAGCGTGCGTTGGAAGATTCAGCTTGCTTGCGTTGGAAAAAATAGCTTTTGTCGGAAGAATTAGCTTTCGTTGGGAGAATTAGCTTTCGTTGGAAAGCACATGCAAAGGAAGAACTATTTTTTTTTAGAAAGACGTTGAATATTTTGATGATAATTTATGTTATTATTATTGATATGCCTTGCAGGGGTAGGAAGAGAAAAGAATTCGGGTACAATAAGTCCTAAAATGTATTTTCAGTAAAAGAGAGCATCTGGGATTTACTGGTCTGCCACTGGTCATCTGCTGGTTTTCTATTGGTCTGCTGACACTCATAAATGGACTTTTGTTGTTTAGTTTTGTGATATTTCAGATTTTCCCCTTCACTGTATGTTATATTTCATATTGCTTCACCCTGAACGCAGTCCTCCCATATTACACTCATGAAAAAATGGACTATAACTTTGGCTACCACTATGTCTATTGATTCAGATGAACGATATCTTTGGCTACCATTAGTGCTATAGATTCAGATGAACGATATGTTTGGCTACCATTATGGCTATAGACACAGATGAACGATATCTTTGGCTACCATTAGTCCTATAGATTCAAATGAACGATATCTTTGGCTACCATTAGTGCTATAAATTCAGATGAACGATATGTTTGGCTACCATTATGGCTATAGACACAGATGAACGATATCTTTGGCTACCATTAGTCCTATAGATTCAAATGAACGATATCTTTGGCTACCATTAGTGCTATAATTTCAGATGAATGATATGTTTGGCTACCATTATGGCTATAGACACAGATGGACGATATCTTTGGCTACCATTATTTCTATGGATTCAGATTTTATAGCCATCACTTGGGATGTTCAGTATTTCACACCTAATGGGAAGTGATCTTCGGGGGGGGGGGGGGGGGGGGGGGAAGTCAAGCCTTATAATAAAAAAAGGCACCGGATATTACATTTTTTTAAAAACTTTAAATCCAATGTAGTTAAGTCTTAACTGATCTCAGTTAGAGCCACTATTTTGATCTCAGCTAGAGCCACTATTTTGATCTCAGTTAGAGCCACTATTTTGATCTCAATTAGAATCACTATTTTGATCTCAGTTCGAGGCACTATTTGGATCCCAGTCAGAGCCACTATTTTGATCCCAGTTAGAGCCACTCTTTTGATCTCATTTAGAGCAACTATTTTGATCTCAGTTAGAGCCACTATTTTGATCTCAATAGAGTCACTATTTTGATCTCAGTTAGAGCCACTATTTTGATCCCAGTCAGAGCCACTATTTTGATCTCAGTTAGAACCACTATTTTGATCCCAGTTAGAGCCACTCTTTTGATCTCATTTAGAGCAACTATTTTGATCTCAGTTAGAGCCACTATTTTGATCCCAGTCAGAGCCACTATTTTGGCAGTAAAATGGAATCGATTTTTAGCAGCTATTCAATCTTCGCTGTGGGCCGATTTTAAATAGGCACGTCCCAGATGTTGTTTAGTCTAGTCAGTGAACAGGTGTCAGCGATTTGTTGTTAAAATGGGAGGCCAGGAAAAAATATTTTTGAAAGAACAAAGTGTTTTTTTTGGTGGGGGGTGGGGGGCGGGGGTGGGGGTATAGGCACGTCCCAGATGTTGTTTAGTCTAGTAAGTGAACAGGTGTCAGCGATTTGTTGTTAAAATGGGAGGCCAGGAAAAAATATTTTTGAAAGAACAAACTGTTTTTTTTGGTGGGGGGTGGGGGGCGGGGGTGGGGGTGGGTGAGGGGTAGGGTAAAATGAAGTACCGCCTCAGGTAAACTAGAAATATCCATTTCCGCACCTTTTCAACAGGTATTTATAATAATGTGGCCAAAACACAATTCTGTTTCAATCTATAAAGAGTTACTTCTGAGTAGAGTCCATAAAAATACACCAACATTGTCGAACTTTATCTAGCACGTGTATCTTTGATTCCAGTATTTAATGTACTCACGATTCAAAAAAAAAAAAAAAAAAAAAAAAAAAAAAATAAAAAAAAAACAAAAAAAAAAAAAAAAAAAAAAAAATTATAGTTGGTCGATACCTGTGTAAAGAAATGAAGAAACCGCTTGAGCTTGCATCTTTCTCCAAGGGAACATACAACTCTGAGCACAACTTAAATGATTTATCTATGAACTACCACATGAGAAAGTTCATTTTTATTCCCGAAAACACAAAGAATTTTAAAAAATAATATAAATAAAAATAATTAAGGATAACTATGTATTACAGCTATAAATTTCATGCGTGTTTAATGACAGTTCTGTTAGAAGGGAAAGTCAGGATACATTTAGGCTTTAATTCATTAACGTATTTATAACTTTGTTTGACTCTTTGCTATACATGTTAATTGTTAATCTCAGATATTAGAGACACTGAGCCATTGCTTTGCCTACAAGAATCTAACAAAGCGATCAACCACGTACAATTGTTTGGCACATTACCCCATTCGTTGACTTCATTACCCTCAGACTTTGCAGGGCTACCTGCCAACGACACACATATAAAATAAGTGTTACATCACCAAGGGATCCAAGAGATGTGTGTTAGAACAATAAATAGACACGCCTAAAAACGAAGTATTTCGCATTAAATTCTTTATGTGCATTTCTTTGTGTTAATTTATTTTATATTTTATTCCAATGACCCATCCGCTTTTGCACCGCAGATTTATTTCACCAGCTATTTCAGAAAAGCAAAAGAAAACATTACGCACCGAACGCACTTGCGATATTTTAAGAATCCCATTGAGCGCAGTTATCGGGAATTTTATTTCGTGAAATCAGTGGCATCATATTTTTTTTATCTGTCCCTGAAAAACAGGAAAAACGTATTTTTGGGCGATGGGGTTACGGGGCGGGGCTGAAAACTTGATGGAATGTGTTGTCATTGGCAACGAGTCTATGTCCCAACTTTCAGCTCGGTAGGCTGACGGGAAGTGAGTGAATTGGCGTTAATATATTTTGCCACATTTCCACCCAGAAAGAAACATGAACCAAAGGAAAGTTAATATCAAGGATTTAAAAAGTAAACAATGGCATGGCAACTATCAGCTTCGTATAAAATCGAATAAATGATTGGAAAAAACACACACACACACACAAAACACACCCAAAAAAACACGACTTGCAATCTTCAAGGTACGGTCTAAAATGTTGACATAAACAATTCTGAACATAGCGTCTCACTTATCGTACGTATGGACCATTTATCTTCATACAATACATTCAGATGTACTTTAATTTTAAGCACACAAAAAAAGATGTTAAAATCAGAAGTACAATTCTGACACGTTCTTTTGAAGTTATGATCCAAGGGGATTTCTAATGTTGTGTGGGGTGTGGGGGGTGTGGGGTGTGGAAGATAAAAGCAGAGATACAAATGACGTCAAATTCTAACCATCATTTCCGACTTTATGCTGCCTGTTTGTTATGATATTCTGTCACAGTTTAATATGTATGTATATATATATATATATATATATATATATATATATACGAAGTTCTTTGATACAAATAAAATAAAGAACCTCAGACAGGGGCGACCAGGAGAATATGACAGATCGTCCGCAAAGATCATCAGCAAAGATCATCAGTGAACGAGCTCAAGTAAGGCAAGCAGGAATCATTTCAAAACATTGGATCTCCAGCTCTATCCCACGCGATCCCGCCAAATAAACTAAGAACAGATGTTCGAGTTTGTCGGTGCGATGTACATTAAGCGCTTGCCGATGTGTGGGGGGGGGGGGGGGGGGGCAAGTCTCGCAGAGTCGAAAATGCGGAAGCAAGGAATATCCGCATAGTTGGTTTTTGAGCACTATCACATTGATAACAAAGTGTTAACAGAACGCTGCGGTCAAAATGCCATCAGACAGGTTAGCATCATTAGTCGCACATGTGGTGCGAGGTGACTTTTACGCGCCTTCAATCCCGCGCCTGTTGTTTTCAGTCTGCGTGGTAAGACATATGTTTCACACACCCACCCCATCACATCCCCTCCCCCCTCCCCCCTCCTCCGTTTATTGAGCCCTGGGACCAGAATGAAAGGGACAGAAACTAGTCGGGGGGTGGGGGGATGTTTTCTTATACGCATTTCCACACCGCGCATCATATCAGAGGGGGGGGGGGGCGGCCGGGCAATTCCAGCGGAGATTTCCGAGTACTTACAGAAATGCAGATGCTAGGAGACGTACCTACGAGTCCAAGGAGTGCTGCAACCAGATCGAGTGTAGTGAGAGTGTAGCCGTAGTGTAGTGAGAGTGTAGCCATAGTGTAGTCAGCGTGTAGTCAGAGTGTAGTCAGAGTGTAGCCGTAGTATAGTCAGAGTGTAGTCAGCGTGTAGTCAGAGTGTAGCCATAGTATAGTCCGAGTGTAGTCAGCGTGTAGTCAGAATGTAGTCAGAGTGTCGTAACCATTTGAAACTGGTCCAATCACTGTAAACAATATTGACATGAAAATGTTAAAATGAAAATACAAACACATAAAAACGCCCATTGACACACAAAACTTCAAGGCCCAAATTTCATTTATTCTCAAAAGGACCCGCCACCACCCCCCCCCGGGCCCCCTTTCCAACGAATTGTTTTAGGAAACCCATAAACTTATCTAAAATCAAATATGGAGCGAAGCTTCGCCATGTCCTTTAGTGTTGCTGGTCGCTGGTTGCTGGTCGCTTGTCGATGGTTGCTGGTCGATGGTTGGTAACAGTTTTCATATGTGGTTATCAACCTTCCTAATGCCGCGACCCTTTAATACAGTCCCTCATGTTTTGGTTTGCGTTGCAACATCATAAATTTGTGTTTTCCGATGGTCTTAGGCGACCCCTTGTGTAAGGGTCGTTGGACCCTCAAAGGGGTCTCGACCCACAGGTTGAGAACTCTGAGTTAAGCCAGCTGCTTCACTAATTAAAGGGGTGTTTAATTATATTGTCTGCTATTGAATTATAACACAGAGCTTAGAAAAGATCTATACACAGACACAAACAGGCACACACACACATACAAACTTTGGCTACTCAGTATCATCAGCCAGTCAGTAGATGAGATGAAATATTAATGTTCAATAGAAATTTCAATGGTCATAACCAAAAA
Source organism: Lymnaea stagnalis (assembly GCA_964033795.1). Lineage (NCBI taxonomy): Eukaryota > Metazoa > Mollusca > Gastropoda > Lymnaeidae > Lymnaea > Lymnaea stagnalis. Next base: position 1,111,162 of record CAXITT010000021.1, on the reverse strand, counting down.
TATCTTACTAAGACAAATAATGACACACAATTTTCAGTAAATTCATATATTATCATTTTCAAGGTTTGCAGTTTAATTTAGCTTGATTAAATTTAGTTTCGCACCAGTTTTCAATTATCATTTATCTAATTCGGGTAAAATGTACACAAAAGATATACTGGTTCCACACATGCACTTTTCATTGCTTCCCACTGTGTGGAACACATCAGAGAAATTGAGGAGGTAACTCACTTTTTTTTTTTTTAAACTCCAGGACCGGGTTTCCGTTTTTTACGTTCCGGGTATATGCCGGGCGTGCAGATGCTCGACATTTCCGGGTTTCAAGATATCCGGGTCAGTACCCGTCTCAACCGTGCTACCAACTGTCTCCTCCGACCCGCAAACATGATTTGTGCGACAAAGTGCATTACAAAACGACAGCCCTTAACACAATGACGTTTGTGAATGTCGTGATGAACGTGTGTCATGACACTGTCATCAAATGGGTGTGTGTCATGACACTGTCATCAAATGGGTGTCATCAAATGGGCGTTCAGTCGTTCTTCGGGTAGTTTGAGACTCACTGCATCAGGGTTTGACGGAGGTTTAAAAAAAACAAACTTAGCAGAAAATATTGTCAGGATGAAGTTACTCAATTCTTAACACTTTAAATGAATGTCATGGACACATGATTATTGGAATCATGCTAAAAAACTAAAACTTTAGGAAAACATGAGAACGTAGCTAATAGTTAACAGCAAATCGTAGGCCTAGTATTGATTACGGGAAATTTGAGGGGGGGGGTCGTCTCTCAGTTGTTGTTGTTGTTGCTGTTGTTGTTGCTGTTGTTGTTGCTGTTGTTGTTGTTGTTGTTTTGTTTATAGAAGGTTTCCTGGCCAAAATGTCCGCTGATGAGTTTTTTTCTCACTTCAGGTTTTCCCCCAACCCTGCGTATATTTCTTATGTACATGTACATACAAATATCAGTTTGCTGAGCATAGTTTATGATTATGAGCAGAAAACTGTTTTTAAAAAATCTATTTATTTGCACTGTTTCTAACACAAAATAATTAGCTATCCGGAGAAAAATAATTGCTTAATAGTCGGGTATATGTTAAGTACATGTAAGCCCTACTCCCATCTCCATATTCTTCAATGGGAGAATATCCCTATTTGCGTATCGTTCAATATGACATTAGCACAAATCACGGATTGTTCTATTTGAGAATATTACAGTACAAAGATTGAGTAGAAACTTTGAAAAACAGGCCCAAGGTTCAATGACCTACGGTCAATGATAACTCTGGACATTTCCAACAAGTCTGGCTTTCCTCCACATACCCCCATCTCCCCCCCCTCGACCAGATAACTGCAGTCATCCCATCACGTCTGCTACAAGAGTACATTGACTCGTGGAATGTTGACCCAGGTAATGGGTGATACTGGTTCCTGTTTGTTCATTATGACATCTCGTGTGCCCTCCATCTACCGAGATGGTATCTCCGACATGCCATAGAGATCGTGGGATTCCAGACACACCATTAACCAGCCCTGGTGTACACCATCAGACAGTCCAAGAACTGTAAATCATATCTGTGGATTCCAGACAATACTTATTCCGGATCTCAAACGCTAACTTGGGCATCTTTGGGGATTCAAACCAACATATCATACATCGGTATATGTTGAATCAAACAGCAAACCTTGATATATGTTGCTTTTGCTTTAAAAAAAAATTACAATAAAATGTTCACTGAAGATATGTGACGAGTAATTTAATAGAATACTATCAAACCATCGAGACGTACAAAAGCAAGCGTCAAAAAACAAAGGAAAGTATATTGTACTACAATTGCCTACTGGAAAAATGTAATAAATCCATTTTAATTTTTGAGCAAGAATAGGTATGAACTTTGCTTGTCATCTGAAATACCCAAAATTGTTAAGAGAATGATCCAGGGGAAGTAATAAAAAATAAATCATTTCTAAATTTCCTTTGGAAGGAAAAAGTAACTTAATTTATTTTTCCACAAGGCCTAGAAGGTATCAACACTTAAAAAGCACCGACATAGCCCCCATAAAAGCACTACTATGGCGTCCATAAAAGCACTGCCATAGTCAACATAAAAGAATTGCTATGATCCCCAAAATGCACAACTATGGTCTCATAAAAGCACTACTATAGCCTCAAAAAGCACTGCCATGACCACTATAAAAGCACTACTATAGCCTCAAAAAGCACTGCCATGACCACTATAAAAGCACTACTATAGCCTCAAAAAGCACTGCCATGACCACTATAAAAGCACTACTATAGCCTCAAAAAGCACTGCCATGACCACTATAAAAGCACTACTATAGCCTCAAAAAGCACTGCCATGACCACTATAAAAGCACTACTATAGCCTCAAAAAGCACTGCCATGACCACTATAAAAGCACTACTATAGCCTCAAAAAGCACTGCCATGACCACTATAAAAGCATTGTCATGGCCCACATAAAGGAATTGCTATGACCACACCAATAAGCACTGCCATGGTCCTGGGATAAGCACTACTTTGACCCCATAAAACTACTGCTATTGCCCCATAAAAGCACTGCTATGGCCCCATAGAAACACTGCTATCACAAAAGAAGAGGGAAATATCTTCACGAAAAGTAAAATCAACAAAATAAACCAAAAAAAAACTACATTAAATCTACATTTTGATGATATATTATCAAGTATTAGTGGCAATTGGTCTGGGTGACTCTGGTATACGTTGTAAGCAAATTCAGATAACTGCGCGCCTAGAGCAACCTTCGAGATATTTCCCTCTATGGCTAATTAGTTTGGGAGAAAAGCATAAGTAAAATGTCATGGTTTATGTTGGCATCAGTGGCGTAAGTAGGGGGTGTGGTAGGGTGGTCAGGCCCGTGCGGCACCCTTCCCCCTTATATTTAGGGGCGGTATTTTCGGGAAACTGCAACTTTTCATTCTTAGAGAGGTTTCGGCAAGAACCTTGGCCCACCCAGGGCGGCACTAACCCCAGTTACGCCACTGAATAGCATGTTAAAACGTTGGGTTTATATTAGCCCTTCAGTCGTTTTGATCTCAACACTAATGTACACTGACTCGTGCATAGTTTGGTCGTAATGGGGTGCATGGAAGGGGGGGGGGAACAAAGAGGGGAATGGTAGCGGGGAAAACTCTCAAAGCTTTCGATGTGTGGTGCAGGAGTTACTGCACTTTACCTGGGGGGTTGGAATAATAACGAGACAGAGAGAGAGAGAGAGAGAGAGAGAGAGAGAGAGAGAGAGAGAGAGAGAGAGAGAGAGTATAGACACAAGCGCGAGAAAAGAGTAAATGTGAGAATCTCTATATATATATAAAAAGAAAAAATTATATACAGAGACAAG
>CAXITT010000021.1:1082996-1107499 GCA_964033795.1 Lymnaea stagnalis | reverse complement strand
TCGACATGACAAGTACAGATTATGTACGAGTACCGAGACAAGACTGTGTAGGAGTAGCGACATGACAAGTACAGATTATGTACGAGTACCGAGACAAGACTGTGTAGGAGTAGCGACATGACAAGTACAGGTTATGTACGAGTACCGAGACAAGACTGTGTAGGTGTATCGACATGACAAGTACAGATTATGTACGAGTACCGAGACGAGACTATGTAGGAGTATCGACATGACAAGTACAGATTATGTACGAGTACCGAGACAAGACTGTGTAGGAGTATCGACATGACAAGTACAGATTATGTACGAGTACCGAGACGAGACTGTGTAGGAGTATCGACATGACAAGTACAGATTATGTACGAGTACCGAGACAAGACTGTGTAGGAGTAGCGACATGACAAGTACAGGTTATGTACGAGTACCGAGACGAGACTGTGTAGGAGTATCGACATGACAAGTACAGGTTATGTACGAGTACCGAGACGAGACTGTGTAGGAGTATCGACATGACAAGTACAGATTATGTACGAGTACCGAGACAAGACTGTGTAGGAGTATCGACATGACAAGTACAGATTATGTACGAGTACCGAGACAAGACTGTGTAGGAGTAGCGACATGACAAGTACAGATTATGTACGAGTACCGAGACAAGACTGTGTAGGAGTATCGACATGACAAGTACAGGTTATGTACGAGTACCGAGACGAGACTATGTAGGAGTTTCGACATGACAAGTACAGATTATGTACGAGTACCGAGACAAGACTGTGTAGGATTAGCGACATGACAAGTACAGATTATGTACGAGTACCGAGACAAGACTGTGTAGGAGTATCGACATGACAAGTACAGATTATTTACGAGTACCGAGACGAGACTATATAGGAGTAGCGACATGACAAGTACAGATTATGTACGAGTACCGAGACAAGACTGTGTAGGAGTAGCGACATGACAAGTACAGATTATGTACGAGTACCGAGACGAGAAATTAATTCTAAGTTAAACCATTTTTCGCTTATAAAATTGCATCCTTTAGTGCTCCAGGATTTTGGAAGGAAAGAGAATAGAGAGAAAGTCTTTTTTTTTTAAAAATTAGGAATTAGTCCGCTGAGGAAACTATCGTTATTAATGTACAGTCAAGCCTAGTCTACTATTGGTAATTGATGTCTTACTGGGTATTCGTCGACCTAACGAGACACTTTCGCGATCTACATGGAATCAAGATATGTGTGCAACTGTGGAATTAGTTAGCGAAAACAGTTTAGAATGAAATACAATATTTAGAATACGCAACATACAACAAACAAATACAAATGGAGTAAACTAAAGCCTGGAACATACACATCAAGGTGACAGGAAAGTATATTTTTGTAAGATAAAATTGACCAAGTATTGGTTTTTCTGGAATCATAATCTCATTTCAAATACAAAATGTTGTTTTAGATCAACAACAGCTGGAAATACTGCTAGCGTTGATCACAAATTCTTTGCGAAATATGAAGAGATAAAAATTCAACTTCAAAATAAATATTGTGAAAATTTAATTGAAGCAGCGTGTGATATGTAATTAAATGCCATGAAAAAATATTGGTTGAAAGGGCCCTGTAAAAAAAAATACTTAATTTTTGCAGTTTAGAGAAAAATGAGTTAATTTTTTTTTAAAAACTCATTTTTGAAAGACATTAAAAGCTGCTCGAGGTATTTCAAAATCATACACTGAAGTATAGTTTTCATGAAAATGAATGATAATCGCAGGAATGTTTTAGGGGAAATAAGCAAATATAGTGCCGTTCTTAACATATAAAAAATTATAACTTATTAAGTACTTTTTCTACACGGACCTTCGTTTTCATTCCTAATTTTGAAGAGCAATTAAATGACATTTACATTATTATCGTTGGTCCTTGGCGTGCGGAGATGACGAAGGTTTCGACTTGAGGTGTAGCCTTAAATTGAGAATGTATTTGTTTAAAGTGGGGGGAGAGTTGCTCAATTCGTCAGCCTCACTCTCTCGTCCTTGCCTAGTTTTTCCAACGGCAAGACTTTGTCAAGACGACTGGAGGTAGACCAGCAGTAGATGACCAACAGTGCTTTTTGTGTCTCTCTGTGCTCTTATGCTTTCCACTTCGCAGGAGTTGTCGGAAATTCATTGTGTCAATTTCATAACGCATACGGGACTCCATCTCCATGTTTGATTTTAGATTTTTCCATCTTTTGGCGAGTTGCCATCCAAGGATAACGAGACCCATCCCACCGGAGTGCTGGTGTTGTCTTTGCCTGTCGGAGCTTTTGGTGGGGATTGAACTCCAGTCCACAAGCTTGGTGCTGGGTGGTGGAGTGTTTTAGACTGAGAAAATCCAACATTTACATGGTGTGGTTCTATGTGTATAACTAACAAAGTACCCAACATTTTTAAACCATAGAATTATTTCCCTCCGCTTCCCACAAAAAAAATAAATAAAATAAATAAATCATATTTGAGTTGAGGCCTACAACCACAGTACAGACTAAAGCATAATGGCAAAAAAAAAAAAATACGATTTAAAAATATTGTTGGACAGCAAGAATAGGAATTTATTCAGTAATACAATTTGTTGTTTTTTTCCAATGTAACATGACAAGGCAAATGTATGGATGTAAACCTTGGAGAGATGAATTCATTGTCATACAACTTATTTGTCACAAAACGATTAACAACTTTATTTGCTGGGGGTTGAGAGTAGGGATGTTAGTATCGTTGATTTTAAATATATTTTTTTAATATTTATTAATTATTATCAATAATTATTTTAAAAATTGGGGTTGGGGGAAGAGCGTGGGGGGGGGGTGGGGGTTGGTAGGCAAAATGGTGATCGATTTTACGGGTCCAGTTTTAAACTGGATTGATTAAGGTCAGAATGACATATGCTCAAGATCGAAAGCAGCAGTTGAATTATATAGTTTTAGAACAGTAAAGCACCTCTCATTTGATAGACATTAATACCAGCACTTGACTAAAACTGCCACATTGCAATCTCCAATTATTCGAATGTGTTAATTTATCCTTACAGCAGAATATACGCCTGCAAAAACAAAGTAACCACCCATTTCATTCCAGGAACAAACGGACATCTTTTTCGAAACGCACAGTGCAGTTAGACATTTAAAAATCTGGATTTTGAAAAAAAAAGCCTTTAAAAAAAACGAAAATTAAACAAATAAATTGATTATCGTTTTGTAAAAATAGACATCCGGTGATCGGTTTGAAAAAAAAAAATATATATATATTTGTTTAAAGCCTTAATTGGAAGCCTTGTGCTGGCATTTAACTCCCTGGGGGCCTTGTGCTTGTGGGAACCTTGAGATGGCAGTTCACTCTCTTGGAGCCTGGTGCTGGCATTTCACTCTCTATGAACCTGGTGCTTGGGAAGGCATTTCACTATCTGGGAGCTATGTACTGGAATTTCACTCTCTGGGAGCCTTGTGATGGCATTGTAGTCTATAGTTTTACAATATCAGGCCTCCAAGAAGATAAAGCTAATCTCAAAGCCAGACTGCTTCCATGTTGTGGTTTATTATAACACCCCCCTCCCCCCGAGGGCAGAGAACGAATCTCTTCGCATGGACCACGAGTGAACACTTTCAGTGTTGAATATGAAAAAACAACAACATCAAGCCATTCAACCATATCACATTTATACCACCTTTATACCACCTCTGTACCACCTCTATTCCACCTCTATACCACCTCTATACCACCTCTATACCACCTCTATACCACCTCTATACCACCTCTATACCACCTCTATACCACATCTATACCACCTCTGTACCACCTCTATACCACCTCTATACCACCTCTATACCACCTTTATGCTACCTTTTATTAAGTTTATCACATCCACACAGCGAATTGGAAGATTTCACTGAACTCAGCAGACGAATTCGTTCCACCATCTGGTAGTCCTCTCCCTCCTCCCCCCCCCCCAACCTTTTTATTTCTTGCATGTTTTCCCACGCAAGAGTTATTGCACTCCTTTCTCTTTGATTTAAGATAGCGATATAAGTGTCAACAAGAATTCTGGAGTTCTAACAAATAAAATCTATGTTAAGGCGTAGAGACGGGAGCAAGGCGCCCCTGGCTGTAACTCGAGAACTACGATCGTGTTCTCGACAATTCAACAAAGCCTTGACCCACTCCAACACAATAAAGATATTAGTGGTTTTTTGAGGCTTAGAGTTTAAGCCTTTGGGTTAGCCCATAACCTTGTTTAAAATATAATTTATGGGCTAACTGCGTTTTCTTAAGAAACAAACTTTTCAGACGGAAAGGAGCGAAACAAAGCATGGGGAAACCTGTGGGGGGGGGGGGGAAACGCAACAAAACAACGATCGTATCGGCAATAAGCCGTCGCCAGCGAACAAACGACAGTAAAAACAGCATAAAATAAAAATAACATTTTAAATGAATTGCAGTATCCGTTCATTGTTTTGTTGCGTTCTTTTTTTTTTTCCCCAGGTTTTCCCATAGTTTGTTTGGATCATTTCCATTTTTCTAAACTGAGATAAGTCTCTTTCCCTAATAAACTTTTGAAACCCAAGATTCAGATTTAGAATAAAATTTCAGAAAACGGACTTGCAAATCTATGCACAAAAAAAAAAAAAGGCCTTTTTTACAATTCCTCATACTGGTATTCTAATACAACTGACATGACAACTACGCGTCGACAAATCCGACTTTAATTATTAAAAAAATAAATAATTCCATTAAATTTTTCGATGACTTTCACTAAAAAAAATATAGTACAATATATACGTTTGTCACTGCTTATTTAATGATGCAAATTTATATCAAGTTTGCAGACTAGGATCGGGTAGACTTTTTTTTTTCAAATGTTTTGGAGTTTAACCGCTTTGAATGTATCCCCTTTCCTCCCCAGACCCTAGACTCGCAGAAAGTGTTACTTCGATTGACGAGCTCGTTAAACGAAGTCAACACCGCTGGACTAAATTAAAAAGCGGTTGAGGGGTAAAAAAACCAAAACATGAAAATCTTACGCCAATGTGTACCGTATACCTGATGTGTACCGTATACCTGCTGCTGAGCGCGTGCTGTTTTCACAACGTTACGTACGGCTGCATAGTTTACACCCACAATCCCACTTCTCTTACCCTTCTCTTACCCTTCTCTTACCCATCTCTTACCCTTCTCTCTCCCTTCTCCCACACCTCTAAACCTTATCTAGAATCGGAATTTAACAAGTTACATAAACCCAGTATTGCTCGTAATGGTTGTACCGACAAAATCGCGCGTATTCAACCTCTGGCTATGAGTTATGTAAACGAAAATGGTTTTCACTCTTTGCAAAAAGTTTCGACAATTTTTTACCCCAAAATCCCGCAGTAAAATATACTTGAATAGCAACCCTTACAGTTGTACAGTTAAAAAAAAATGTCCAGTACTACATGTTGGCGTCTTGTTTCAAAATGTTATCAATCCACATTCATGTTCACCACATAATCAGGGTTCAGGGTTGTCTGTGAAGCTGTGTCTTGTGTTGTTGAATTGACTCACGCTTTATCGAGCATCAGGTCACTTAACAATTTGGCGCAGTTCTTATCAAACCTAAACATGGTTGGCGTCCTTTTGTAAGTATGGAAGGTAAATTGCTGAAGAAGATCAGTATTCCAGCAATAACAGGGTGTGTGTGTGGGGGGGGGGAGATGGGGGGAGCGAACGGCCTTGAACTTGAGCTAACAAAATAATTTGTAATTCTGGCATTTTACCTGCCGTAAGCGGAACTTAGGTGTTTGTGAGCTGAGCCATGTTACAGAACTAAGGTGTTTGTGTGACGAGCCATGTTACAGAACTAAGGTGTTTGTTTGCTGAGCCATGTTACAGAACTAATGTGTTTGTTTGGTGAGCCATGTTACAGAACTAAGGTGTTTGTTTGGTGAGCCATGTTACAGAACTAAGGTGTTTGTTTGGTGAGCCATGTTACAGAACTAATGTGTTTGTTTGGTGAGCCATGTTACAAAACTAATGTGTTTGTTTGGTGAGCCATGTTAAAGAACTAAGGTGTTTGTGTGACGAGCCATGTTACAGAACTAATGTGTTTGTTTGGTGAGCCATGTTACAAAACTAATGTGTTTGTTTGGTGAGCCATGTTACAAAACTAATGTGTTTGTTTGGTGAGCCGTGTTACAGAACTAAGGTGTTTGTTTGGTGAGCCATGTTACAAAACTAAGGTGTTTGTTTGGTGAGCCATGTTAAAGAGCTGAGGTGTTTGTTTGGTGAGCCATGTTACAGAATTAATGAGTTTGTTTGGTGAGCCATGTTAAAGAACTAAGGTGTTTAAGTGATGAGTCATGTTACAGAACTAAGGTGTTTAAGTGATGAGTCATGTTACAGAACTAAGGTGTTTTTGTGATGAGCCATTTTACAGAACTAATGTGTTTGTTTGGTGAGCCATGTTACAGAACTAAGGTGTTTTTGTGATGAGCCATTTTACAGAACTAATGTGTTTGTTTGGTGAGCCATGTTACAGAACTGATGTGTTAGTGTGGTGTGCCGTGTTACATCATTGATTGATTCCATCACGACGTAAGGACTGGTGGGCAAATAAACCATGTGTAAACCAACGCACAGTGGTATTATAAGTCAACTTAAGGTAGTAAACAACCCTTAAAAATACATTCTTTCGTATAAATCCTTTGTATGCGTTTTTGGTTTGCACTTACGTAATTTTCACGTGATTTATCTTTTATGCAACTGTAGCAAACAGTTTTTTTGCAAATGAATGTGTTTTTTTTTTTTGTATCAAACTTGGTGCATTTTTATCAAAGCTAATAAGAGTTCATTAAAAATATTTTTATTTTTATTCTGGACAACCTGACGATAATATATTTTAAAAAAACATAACTTGTTTATGTTTCCCTGTTTAAAAAGTGAGAACAAACTCCACTTATGAAGAAGGCTACAACGGACTGTTAAGAGAAGTCGATTTTTCCAACTCGTTTTTTTTTTTTTCCAAACAGAATTACGCCTTACATGTGATAAAAAGCTATTTTATTTTATTTTAAAAAAAATAATAATAAATACAATTTCAAGTTCATTTTTATACAAATTTTCATGAAACTCTGTAAACATGGAGGTCTGAGGAATTAGGAGGTAAACGATAAACATTCAGGCAAACACATTTACACACGCACATTAACAAACACACACACATATAACACACACACACACACACACACAACCTTAAATATTTACACTTCAAGGAGAGAGTTTAACAGTAAATTTTAAAAATCGTCGTAATGTGGCAGAGGTGGAATGGGTTTTTTGTACTCAAGAACTAATTATATATAACATTAATTGTGAATACGATTTGTGATAACTTACCGGAAGGGGAATGTCAATGATTCTGTAATGGGGTTTTGATACTGTTGACCTGATACTGTCTACCTGACACTATTGGTCTGGTACTATCGAACTGATAGTTTCGACCTGATACTATTGATCTGATAATATTAATCTGACACTATTAACCTGACACTTTTAATCTGATACCATTGATTTGATACTATTGACCTGATACTATTGACCTGATACTATTGACCTGATACTATTGATCGATCTTTTGTACATTATTGCAGTAGGGACTAAAGCTGGTCGAAGAGGTAAGAGCTGCGGAAGTTAATGAAACCATTGATATTTGCTTTGAAAGTTGTTGCTTTAAATTGGGTTCCTTATTAGTCTAGAGTGAGCTGGAGCGAGATGTGGGTGGGAGAGAGCGACTATGTGGGTGGGAGAGAGGAACTATGTGGGTGGGAGAGAGCGACTATGTGGGTGGGAGAGAGGAACTATGTGGGTGGGAGAGAGGGACTATGTGGGTGGGAGAAACGGAAAATAGGGATGTGGGGGGACGGACTATGTGAGTGGAAGAGGGACAATATAGATTGGAAAGAGGAGCGATATGGGTGGTAGAGAGGAACAATGTGGGCGGGAGAGAGGGACGATGTGGTTGGGAGAGAGGGACGATGGGGGGGGAGAGGGACGATTGGGGGGGAGAGAGGGAAAATTGGAGAATTAAAATCTACACGACTATTGAATATTCAATGCCTTGCAGAAAAAAAAATGGTCCCAGGCAATTATGATAAAATCATCATATATAACTGCGACATCAAATGGTCATTGCCATTGAGTAAAATTTTAGTCTCTGTCTCCAAGAGGCAATTGTGTAATTTCTCTGGCGCAACAACGAAGCCTGGAGGTGGGTTGTTCATGGAGACTCAACAATTTCCAATTTAGCAGACACCCTCCACACTCCACGCAAGGGAACGTATGTGTTCTACATACCTTGGCGCCAGAGTATGTTAAGCAAACACCTTATTAATATTTATCATCTGTTTTAGAGAGATAATACTGAAAATTTATATTAGAATCTTTGAATTGAAAGTCGTTTTACAAAACGAACGTACATTTCTTATACGTGATCATGTCTTATATGTGTACATCTCTTATATATGTACATGTCTTATATATGTACATGTCACAAATGAGTAAATACTTATTCCATGTGTTTTTAAAAATTGAAATGACTTGCTGCATAATATCGTGGGTGCTTTCATCTAGGAATGACACAATAAATTGTTAATCTTAATAATTTTAAAAATATGCTAGCAAGTTGCCCCATAATCAAAGAATACTTTGGTTATATTTTTGTGGTGGATTAATGTTTCGTTGCATCCTCCATTCATGTAGGTTCTTGACACAAAAGCGTGCAAGGAATGTATCTCGGAACAGGGCGCAGTGGTGGACTCTCTGCTCCGCTCCCACCGGTGGATGTAGGCGCTCGATTGGCAGTCGTCTATTTTATACGTCTCCGCTAACACCGCTCGTGTGTGGTGGGGTGCAAACAATGATAAGTCGAGGAAAGGTCGCCTCCTGAGGGGAAACACGAGCGCCTTTTCATAACGGTACCTGTCCCTGTAATAAGGGCAGATGTCCCATATGTGCGTGGCGTTCTCGTCGTAGAAAAATATGTCCAGGAAAGGCCACTTCCAAGGGAGGTTCAAGATGGGATCAGAGCGGGATGAAAAGAGCTTACAGTAGCATCGTTGATGAAAGTTGAGGACGAAGTCTGGCGAGACCTTGGCGAATATTTGCTTGACTAAAGGCCTCAGCAGCACCGGCACGATGACATCCAGGTCGTCATCCCAAGGGATCGGGCCGTGGTGTCTGTAGGAGCCGAGCAGTGTCCCGCCGTACAGGAAGTAGGTCAAGCCATGTTCTGTCATTAGTTTATCGAAAAGGATTAACAGTTCCCGGAAACGTTTTTCCAGAATGCTGTTGTCGCGTGACCTAAAATAAATCTGTAGAGGTAATCTGGAGTTTTGGAGTGGACGTTGTATAGATTGTAGGCTTGTCTTGTGCCTGGGAGGAACTGTTACAGAAGGTTTAAAAGGTGATAATCTGCCCGATTCAAAGCCACCGTTGAACGTCATCACTACGTCATCACCGGAAGAGGAAGTGTGTCCATGATGTAAAAGATACTGTTTAGAAATGATTAAAACGGATTGATTGGTCAAAACATCTTTTGTAGTGACCGAGTAGAGATCAGGCGGTACGATGAAGTAGAGCAAGAAGATCGTGTGCACGAGTGCCAGGCCAGCGAAGAACGCCGGCTTGTTCAGTTTCTTGACCTCTCGCAGACTGACGCCTGATACGGCCATAGTTTTTATTTTTCTGCGACTTGGAGCATACGCCTCTATCAGAACAAAGAGCACCTGTAAAAGAAAATAAATGTTCAGACTCAATCCGGGCGAAGAATAGACCTGGTTTGTGCTTTGATGTCAGGTCTTGGACATCACGCGATGAACAGGGGGATATTGTTAAAAAAAACGTGTGTATGGGGTGGATTTAGAACAGGGTTGGGCAACCACCGCCACGCGTGCCAAAACTGGAACATAAATATAAATGACTTTTCCCCATCACACGAAGGTATTTCCTTTAAATATATTGTTATCCAGCGTCCTTGACTATAATATGTACATCTGAACTATAAAAAAACAAATTTAATGTAAAACTATAAAAAAAAATATCATTGCCATAAACGCTGACGCTATCGTAAAAGGAAATAATAAAATAAAACAATAATCCTATGACCAATGCCCTATGGCAAGCCATCTGTGCAGTGGCGTAGGTAGGGGTTGTGGAAGGGATGGTAGTCTGCCCCCGGACGGCATTTTTAAAAATTTATATTGATTCATTTTCGGTCAACTGCAAAGTTGTAGGTTTTTTTCTTGGAAAAGTAAAAAAAGGGGGGGGGCGCGGCTAAAATCTTGACCCTCCCTGGTTGGCATTAATCCTAGCTAAGCCACTTCAAATATATCTGCGGTAGAATGAATGCTCAGTTGTTGAATCGTGGCTTTGTTCTTTGCGACTACCGCTCTGCTTTTATTTTCAACGATACTCGATCCTGTCTGTTCGGTTGCTCCCAATCCATAAATTTCCCCCAAAGTTTCGGTCAACGTGAGGGAACATTCTAACATTGTGAACATGAAAATGTCCCTTTGGGCAGAAACACTTGTGTAGGTTCCCCGCACCGTGAGAGCAGTGTGACAAAACAAGAGTTGATGGATTGTGATCCACATCGTGTCCGTGTGTGGATGCGGGCGAGAAGGTAAAGCACAGAGAACTAGGGATTGTGAGAACAAGAATGGGCGCCACGTCAGTGTAGCGGAGGAGATATGAGGTGCTGTGAGATATGAGGTGTTGTGAGATATGAGGTGTTGTGAGATATGAGGTGCTGTGAGATATGAGGTGCTGTGAGATATGAGGTGCTGTGAGATATGAGTACTGTGAGATATGAGGTACTGTGAGATATGAGGTGCTGTGAGATATGAGGTGCTGTGAGATATGAGGTACTGTGAGATATGAGGTACTGTGAGAAATGAGGTGCTGTGAGATATGAGGTGCTGTGAGATATGAGGTGCTGTGAGATATGAGGTGCTGTGAGATATGAGGTGCTGTGAGATATGAGGTGCTGTGAGATATGAGGTACTGTGAGATATGAGGTACTGTGAGATATGAGGTACTGTGAGATATGAGGTACTGTGAGATATGAGGTACTGTGAGATATGAGGTACTGTGAGATATGAGGTACTGTGAGATAGAACAAGAATGGGCGCCACGTCAGTGTAGCGGAGGAGATATGAGGTGCTGTGAGATATGAGGTGTTGTGAGATATGAGGTGCTGTGAGATATGAGGTGCTGTGAGATATGAGGTGCTGTGAGATATGAGGTGCTGTGAGATATGAGGTGGTGGGAGATATGAGTAGTGGGAGATATGAGGTGCTGTGAGATATGAGGTGCTGTGAGATATGAGGTGCTGTGAGATATGAGGTACTGTGAGATATGAGGTACTGTGAGAAATGAGGTGCTGTGAGATATGAGGTGCTGTGAGATATGAGGTGTTGTGAGATATGAGGTGCTGTGAGATATGAGGTGCTGTGAGATATGAGGTGCTGTGAGATATGAGGTGCTCTGAGATATGAGGTGCTGTGAGATATGAGGTGTTGTGAGATATGAGGTGCTGTGAGATATGAGGTGCTGTGAGATATGAGGTGCTGTGAGATATGAGGTACTGTGAGATATGAGGTACTGTGAGAAATGAGGTGCTGTGAGAAATGAGGTACTGTGATATATGAGGTACTGTGATATAAGAGGTACTTTGTAAAATGAATTACTGTGAGATAAGAGGAACTGTGAGATATGAGGTACTGTGATATATGAGGTACTGTGATATATGAGGTACTGTGAGATATGAGGTACTGTGTGAAATGAAGTACTGTGAGATATGAGGTACTGTGATATAAGAGGTACTTTGTAAAATGAAGTACTGTGAGATAAGAGGAACTGTGATATATGAGGTACTGTGTGAAATGAAGTACTGTGAGATAAGAGGTGCTGTGAGAAAAGAGGTACTGTGAGATACGAGGTACTTTGAGATAAGAGGTACTGAGAGATAAGATACTGTGAGATAACGTACTGTGAGATAAGAGACGGTAGAGAATGAAGGGATGGAACAAAAAAATCATCAAAACATAGGCATCTATTTGATCATTTAAATATGATAAAAAGAAAGAAATTGACAAAATATTGTGTCCTTGACACAAATCTATTGAACATTTTAACATCACGAACATCTTGACACGTGGAGTCTTCAGAGATCATCGCTGACATCTATGAAGAGAAATAAGACCCGTCAATGTCGTCATATCATAAAATACCGAAAGCTCCATGGCAGAATGCAGAATCTGTTCGTTTCTGTAACCTCAAGAACCAGGTACGAGATGACATCCGGCATGTCTAAACATTTGTACGGGTATTGTGAGGCCGATGTTAGCGGCTTGTAAACTCGTTTTTCCCTTCCAGCGCTTGCAAGCCTTTCGGAATGAAATAACGAAATTAAAGGAATCAATTAGCCCGATTGTTGAGTTCTGTGATTGGCGTCTTTCATCAATTAAGTCCTGACAGGCGCTCCCGCCTGAAAACATGTCTAATTGGTTCAGTTTTGTGCTGATTCCACAAGGCTTACACGGGATTCCACATGGATTTAAAATAGACCACTTAACGTTTACCTGTAACGTATATATTGCGCCTCATGGGTTTGTAAGTGCACTTGCACAACGTTGAAATCAATCTTATGCGTCAGACGTGTACGTTATATTTCAGAATCGATTAAGAGGGAAAAAGGCTCAAAGAGTAATAAATAACTAGTTGCTTTGCTTTTCGTTAGTGCACAAAAGTACCTATAACTATATATAACCAAGGCCTCCCTCGTCCATTGTTAGCCCCCTCCCGGAGAAAAATCATACCATGAAGTTAGAGTCAGGGCTTGTGTACCCTGACATGGTTTTCTGCCTCTGAGACACTCGTACCCTGAAGTTAGTGTAAGGGCTGGTGTACCCTGACATGCTTATCTGCCGCTGAGACACTCGTACCATGGAGTTAGAGTAATGACTGGTCTACCCTGATTTGCTACGCAAGCAAAGCTCACTCGTGGCGGACATCAGCTAAAAATTCTAGCAAGCGTTGACATGTTGTGGATGTTACTGATGATTTGACTAACAAGCACTAGCGTAGGAAGGGTGGTGGGGGGGGGGAGGGTGGGTCGACCTCGGGCATATTTTTCGTCGTACTCAGGGAGGTATTTTTTAATGCCTACAACAGATTTTTTTTTCCATGGGAAGGGGCGGCAAAAACCTTTTCCCGCCCCGGCTGACATTAACCCTAACTTCCCCCCTGATGGCGAGCAGTGAATAATACAAACGTTGCTTTCTTTTTCCACACGTTTTAGTTGCACACGTTTTAGTTGCACACGTTTTAGTTGCACACGTTTTAGTTGCACACGTTTTAGTTGCACACGTTTTAGTTGCATACGTTTTAGTTGCATACGTTTTAGTTGCACACGTTTTAGTTGCACACGTTTTAGTAGCATACGTTTTAGTTGCATACGTTTTAGTTGCACACGTTTTAGTTGCACACGTTTTAGTTGCACACGTTTTAGTTGCATACGTTTTAGTTGCATACGTTTTAGTTGCACACGTTTTAGTTGCACACGTTTTAGTTGCACACGTTTTACTTGCACACGTTTTAGTTGCACACGTTTTAGTTGCACACGTTTTAGTTGCACACGTTTTAGTTGCACACGTTTTAGTTGCACACGTTTTAGTTGCACACGTTTTAGTTGCACACGTTTTAGTTGCACACGTTTTAGTTGCGACTGAAGTGTTGTACACTATGATGTAAAGATATCCGTCGTCCGGTTGTTGATCCTTACCCAAGTGTGTGTACATGTACATTAACCTTGAACCCCCAGCCCCGAGCGATTCATTATTAGGTCAGTTTCTCGATAGGCGATGTCATTTCCTTACGATGTCATTTCCTTTCGATATCATTTCCTTACGATGTCATTTCCTTTCGATGTCATTTCCTTTCGATGTCAATTCCTTTCGATGTCATTTCCTTACAATGTAATTTCCTTACTATGTCATTTCCTTTTGATGTCATTGCCTTTCGATTTAATTTCCTTACGATGTCATTTCCTTACGATGTCATTTCCTTACGATGTCATTTCCTTACGATGTCATTTCCTTACCACTTCCTTTAAATTTAGAAATACGGTTCTTTGTTCGAATGTCTAAGGACGAAATTATAACGTATTCAAATTAATGAAACATTGTTACAAAATGTTTTGTAACATAAGGTGTAAAAAAACTGTTTGTTACATAAGGTGTAAAAAACTGTTACATAATGTGTAAAAAAACTGTTTGTTACATAAGGTGTAAAAAAACTGTTTGTTACATAAGGTGTAAAAAACTGTTACATCATGTGTAAAAAAACTGTTTGTTAAATAAGGTGTAAAAAACTGTTACATCATGTGTAAAAAAAACTGTTTGTTACATAAGGTGTAAAAACTGTTTGTTACATAAGGTGTAAAAAACTGTTTGTTACATAATGTGTAAAAAACTGTTTGTTACATAATGTGTAAAAAAAACTGTTTGTTACATAAGGTGTAAAAAAGCTGTTTGTTACATAATGTGTAAAAAACTGTTTGTTACATAAGGTGTAAAAAAGCTGTTTGTTACATAATGTGTAAAAAACTGTTTGTTACATAAGGTGTAAAAAAACTGTTTGTTACATATTGTGTAAAAAACTGTTTGTTACATATTGTGTAAAAAAACTGTTTGTTACATAATGTGTAAAAAACTGTTTGTTACATAATGTCTAAAAAAACTGTTTGTTACATAAGGTGTAAAAACTGTTTGTTACATAAGGTGTAAAAAACTGTTTGTTACATAATGTGTAAAAAAACTGTTTGTTACATATTGTGTAAAAAACTGTTTGTTACATAAGGTGTAAAAAAAAAACTGTTAGTTTAATAAGGTTTAAAAAAAGAACCCGCGTGTTGTAGATTCGTTACGTTAAAATCACGGCCATACAGACTAAAACAACGTTCCACTCAAATATAAGGTAAAATTTCAATTTTATATTTTATTTTTAGCCGTACTTTTAACAATTTTTTGCGTCTTCAGCGAAAACATCTTAGTTCTGTAAATAATATAAAAAGGCTAAAGTAAATTTTTAAAAATGAGTAGTCTATATCTACTATGAAACAGATATTGTCATTCATAAAATGTTTGAAGCAAAACTCTTCAACGTTTGTCTAGACAGAATACTGAAAGTCATGGGATTAGGATAACAAAGAGTGCAACGGGCACACACATAACAACAATTTCGCTAGCATGACATTTCAAAAATTACCAGAGTTCCATCAGAGTTCCCACTGTGTTGCAGTCAATGAGGCGGGGGGGCCCTAGACGCTACAGCCACTGCCGTTACATCACTCCAGCAAGTACGTCCACATGTAAGTGTAAGGAAATAAAAGTTTCATCAGCAGGTCTGTACCGCATCACGTTTGGTATGCACTCCATTCCGCGCAAAGTGGCGGACACTGGGGGAGCACTCCTTACTCCACGGGAAGGTAGAGCAGATTTTTACGTCTGCGCCCCGTCTGCAGTTCACCGTCAGCAGTGGCGAGTGGCGAGTGGCGGAAGGATAGCCTAAACCGTTTTTACCAGCAGACTCTTGGTTATGTAAACATTGCGCCGCCCTCACCCCCAAGCCTATTCTGCTTTCACATAAGGTTAGGATTAGATGTGATGTGTAATAATTTATATCTTGGCGTAGAATTTCGACTTGTGCACTGGTAGAGATAAGCATTATTGTACACGGCTGATGTTGAGCGCAAACTGCTGTGTAATAATGCCGTCACATATGAAAACACCAACCCATATACTAGTCTAGGCTTTACATACAGACATATGGAGACAATTTTCCTGAAGGCTAAAAGCTTACATAAGGTACATACATATTGAAATGTCTTCAGATTTTTTTTTTCTTTTGGACAGTGTAGCGAGACACGATCAAAGAGCCAAAAGGCAAGAGACGAGTGCCAAGAGACAAAAGCCAAGAGACAAGGAACAAGAGCCAAAAAATGAGAGCCAAGAGCCAAAAGCCAAGAGACAAGAGACGAGAGCCAAGGGACAAAAGCCAAGAGACAAAAGCCAAGAGACAAGAGACGAGAGCCAAGAGACAAAAGCCAAGAGACAAGAGAAGAGAGCCAAGAGACAAAAGCCAAGAGAAAAGAGACGAGAGCCAAGATACAAAAGCCAAGAGCCAGGAAATCACAGCAAAAACGTCAACTTCATTGGATTCCTTGCTGTTGCTCTTTATAAAGATGACATTTGTCTTCAACTGATGAAATGTAATGCCAAACACTGGTCGTTTTTGTAGTTTTCTTTTCTAACAGGATACTTTTAGGGCAGGAAAGTACACAGATGTGTTCATTGTTTGCTATATTAGACACACAATTTGAAATGTTTTAAAAACTTGAGCAACATTTACGAACGATTTGCCTGTGAAAATAGTTTTTAAATATTCTTGTGTTTCCTTACATAATAATATTAGGAGGAAAAAAAAAAGGGGGGGGGGGGAATTCCAATATAAGGAGCTAAAACATTAACATTTGTTTCAATATTATAATTTTAAATTTAACCGCGTAGCTTTAAAAATGTAAAAAAGTTCACTCCTTCTTTAAATAGTTTTTAAATATTCTTGTGTGTCCTTAAAGAATAAAATTAGGAGGAAAAAAAAAAGGGGGGGGGGGAATGCCAATATAAGGAGCTAAAACATTAACATTTGTTTCAATATTATAATTTTAAATTTAACCGCGTAGCTTTAAAAATGTAAAAAAGTTCACTCCTTCTTATCACGGCTACCCCGGAGCTAAAGTCTTCGACAACGAACATGAAAGCCGAGCCATACGTCACTATCAACGGTCTTAACGGGTACTTAAGTGTAAGCTCTTGAAGCTTAATAAATTTTGTCAGTGTTTCTCAAACTTCTTCAAGGCACCTGCCTCTTGTATGTAGACAGATGGAACTCCCACTACCCCACTTAACTCCCCCTCCCCCCCTTTTTTTTTTTTGATTGACGTATTTCATTCCTTACCCAGGCAACATCTAGATTTGGAGATCTGGACTGGGAGGAAAAGCCACATACAAAAACAGTTAAGGGCCGAAGGGCACATATCCGAAGGGCACATATCCAAACGGCTATTGGATCTGGATGATGATGAAATACTGAGAACATGGTTGATTTAAAAATGTCTCGAGATTAAAAGTTGAAATCTAGGACCGGTAACTCTAGTGTGTTTTTCGTGGTCCCCCAAAAATACATGAACTATCGTGCAATGTGTTTTCATAAATTAAAATAGCTAGGGCCAGCAATAACGTTTTTGGTAGGTAAATATTTTGTTCTTTGAAAAGGGTTGAATAAATAAACTTCGACGGGCTGGGATTCTATCCATTTGTGTAAATATTAAATTAGGACGATCGTAAATGCCGACGTGTTCAAAAAATTATACACGTTAGGGAAAGAGAACTCTAGACCCCTTGAGTCAAAGTCACCCCTTGAGGCAATGTCACCCCTTGAGGCAAAGTCACCCCTTGAGGCAAAGTCACCCTTTGAGGCAAAGTCACCCCTTGAGGCAAAGTCACCCTTTGAGGCAAAGTCACCCCTTGAGGCAAAGTCACCCCTTGAGGCAAAGTCACCCCTTGAGGCAAAGTCACCCCTTGAGGCAAAGTCACCCTTTTAGGCAAAGTCACCCCTTGAGGCAATGTCACCCCTTGAGGCAAAGTCACCCCTTGAGGCAAAGTCACCCATTGAGGCAAAGTCACCCCTTGAGGCAAAGTCACCCTTTGAGGCAAAGTCACCCCTTGAGGCAAAGTCACCCCTTGAGGCAAAGTCACCCCTTGAGTCAAAGTCACCCCTTGAGGCAAAGTCACCCCTTGAGGCAAAGTCACCCCTTGAGTCAAAGTCACCCCATCTCACGGTAATAAAGGTCGTAATTTTATCTTAACTATCAATACTCAATTTGTTGAAACTTACTTTAAAAGAAATATACGACGTAAATAAAATCATTAAAATATATATATATATATATATATATATATATATATAATAATAATTTGAAATGCTCAATCAAACTGAGAGCTGCTTATAGAAATTCGTCGGTGCCCCACAACAATAACAAATGAAGGACTGCGTTCAAGCTGTGTGAAGGAAATAGTAGAACAATGTGTGTGGAAGCTTGAATCGGAAGACAGGACAATAAGAGAAGAACCTCAATACACTCATTTCCATTTTTCATCTCTCCCAGTTCCAGTTCATTCAGTTTCAAAACTTAATAAAAAAACGTGCCACTACTTATTAGAATGGAATGCATTGATAATTTATTATATTTTCTGCTTATAATCTACTTCATGTCACGTTACCTGTGAGCTTAAGCTCTCTATTTGTTTGAGATTCTAGTGTATGGTAAATGTGTTCCCGGAGGAAGGCGAAACGTTTTTTTTTTTTAATATCTTGTTGTAAGTTATACAAGCAACAACAGATTCTTGTCTTTATATTTCTATTTAAAAGTTATATTTATATTATAAAAAAAAAAAAAAATTAAATGTGTTCCCGGATGAAGGCGAAATGTTTTTTTTTTTTACTGTCTTGTTGTAAGTTATGCAAGCAGCAACAGATCCTAGTCTATATATTTCTATTTAAACGTTCTATTTGCATTGTAAAAAAAAAAAAGCATATACTTGTCGTCCTCATTAGTCGTTCCATTTAACAATAATAATAATAAAGTGTATTTCAAAAACACGCTTCATCCCCAAAGGCTCGAAGCGCGGTACAAAATAAAAAAAATAAAAATAAATAGTAAATTTTAGCAAATAAAATCTTCAACTTTCGCTAAGTTTTGTGTGTTCTGTCTAGAGTCACACACAAATAATAAAGAACAAATAATAAAATAACAAAAAACAAGAAAACGAACAAACAAAAAATACAGCTACCATTCAATAAAATATCTCCACAATCGTCCGGGCACTTTACACCCTTGAATAACAGAAATGTATCTCCAAAGTGTTTTCTTTCTCACATAAATTGATATAATGTACTCATTCATTCCGCTCCCCGCTGCTCTCCCCTGCACGTGTTCGCGGTAAAACCTTCACCCGCAACCCTCAGAAAATGCAATCGAAATAATTTACGACGGAAAACGTGGTTTAAACAAAAATAAAATAACACTCGCTGCTGTTGTTTCTTACTTTATCGGCCAGTAAGTACCCGGGTTGCACACAACAGACTGCTCCAAAGATGTTTAGCCCCATGTTTCCCTCAGAAACCTCCTTCCGTATCAAGCTTACCTTTTTAAACAAGTCAGTTTGGATTAAAGAAAACTCAATGGACTAGAGCAGGGAGTTGTCAGTGGGCGTCCGTTTTTGTTTTACGTTTCACCTTTTCATTGAACACCATTCTTGTGGTGCTGTGTGTAACAATGGGGGACAGGACTATCAAATGGTAGGTGTCTCTCGGTGTATCTAGGTGTACCGGTACCTCGGTGTATCTAGATGTATCTCGTTGCATCGAGGTGTATCTCGGTGTATCGGGACATGAATCAGATTTCATTTGAACAATAATTTTCATTTTTTTCTAGACCTACTTTTAATTCCCATCCACCATCAAAATCACGAGTTTGAGTCTATGTACTCTGATGACTCCCCCGCCCCCCCCCCACTTCCCAGAGCGTCTACACAGGGGGGAGGAAACAGTTGCTTCCAACCTGAATCCCCTCCCCCACCCCACCTGACTTTTCTCCAGGAAACAAAATCAATATATGAGAAAGAAAGAAAATCAATTGATCCCTATTTTTTATTTTATGTTTTTTTATTTGGGGTTTGGGGGGGGGTGTCCCTTTATTATTTTTTTTAATTAGGAGTTAATTCATAAAATGTGTTTGTCCATAGCGTTATCGGCGTGGTTTTGCTGTCAAAAAAACACATTTTAAGAATTAAAGTAAAACTAAAAAATATTAAATATTATATTTTTTTTAAAAGTTGGGGGGGGGGGGCGGCTGGGGGGGGGGCGGCGGGGGGAATCACAGGAATTTATAATTTAATTTGCTGAAAAATGTGAAATAGTTTGTTATCAATTTAATTATTGAACAGATAACAATGTTGTAACAAATTTTTATCTGTTCATTTTTGTATTACTAATATTCACAGTGAACTCTCGCATTAAACACCAACACTATGACTGGCAAGACAGTAAAAAATGTACCCTGTCCAAGGTCTGTGAGGGAAAGGGAGGTTGGATTCCACCACTCAGGTGGGGGATAGACGCCCCTGCCCCCCCACCCCCACCCACCCGACTTCCTTTACGCGCCGATATCCAAAAAAACCGTGTTTACTGAAAGATAAGGATAACGAGGGGCTGATGAGCCGTTCATTGGCGAGTCGCTTAGATCTCGTTTAAAGCCTCCTATTAGTGCTTACAGAATATAGTTTGGCCAAGCTCAGCACATCTAGCCAGGTCTGTGAACGTCTGCTGTTCATTAGATTCTAGATGACCTTGACCGGATTAAGTCAGTTCATCATAAGTAACATTATAAAATCGTTTCACTTTCCTCTCCCCATCTCTTAAATGGCGGAAGCCAAAAGAATGTCAATGTGTTTCTACCGAGACACAGCATCTGAACGCATAATTCATTCACTGGGTTCAATTTTGATTCATTTCATAACTGCGACTTAAGCTTGGAACTCACATCAATATCCATCGTATATAGTTTCACCCCCACCCCCCACCCCATATCACCCTATACATACATTAGCTATACAAAGCACAGACAAATTATAAATCTTCATCACAGAGAGTACTCAGTGACCAGACCTCAGCCATAATATTTACACATTTACACCTTACGTTCTAAATAACGGCCTGGTCTTGGCAGCTAGGTGCGCGGTTGTAAAGTTGCCCCCTGCCTCGTGATAGTATTTTGAACATGCGGGACGATTGCCTCAATCTTGCACCAAGAACGCGACGCCGCGACCGAAGCACTCAGGTGGCGGTGATGGGAAGGTGAAGAGGAGCGGGCAAATGGGCAACGGAACAAGAGGCGGGGGATAGGGGCGGGTAGGGTAGGGGACGTCTGGGGATTCCACCGGAAGAAACATGTGTCGGTAGTTTTAAAGTTTCTCTGCTTTCAGGCCAAAAAAAAAAAGGGAAAGAAAAAAACAACAAAAAAAAACAACTTTATTTAAGCAAAACTAGACCCAGCGACGTGTCTGCATTGCGATCAGCATAACTCTCTCTATCATGGGCGCCCGAAGGTAGGGGCAAGGTGGGGCACTTGCTGATATCCTGTCCGTTCGTTCACCATACAAATACGCTACAGTAAATTATAACTATATTAAAAGTTACTAAAAAATCCCCCCCCCCTGGATGTCTGAATTGCGATCAGCATAACTCTCTCTATCATGGGCGCCCGAAGGTAGGGGCAAGGTGGGGCACTTGTTGATATCCTGTCCGTTCGTTCACCATACAAATACGCTACAGTAAATTATAACTATATTAAAAGTTACTAAAAAATCCCCCCCCCCTGGAAAGTTAATCAATTTTTTTGCCCCCCCCCCTAGAAAGTTTTCTGCGGGCGCCCATGGTCTCTATCTTGAATGAGTTTCCACACGTGAACGTAATCCAGAAACCCGTTTTTCATGTGCACTCCTGTCTCAATCATATTTAGCAACGTCTGATGCACTTAGGAATATGTTTGTTTGAATTTATTAATTTTTTAATATTTAAAAAAAAAAAAGGAATTCATGCTTATAATTAAATTCAAAAGTATGTATAAAACGAACACTGCAGCACACCGTGACATAATAAATTGGGCCAAGATTCAATGTTTAATTTTTTATTTTTTTAAAAGGGAGGGGTGGGGGTGGTGGAGTTAAAATAACAATTCGCAAAGTTACTTTAACCATCCATATATAAAAAAAGAGAATTATAATTCTGTCTTGGTTCATGAAGATGCCAGAGTTTTGAAATAAGCTTTTGCTTTATTCATAACAGTCTAGCTGTCAACTGTATTGACGCTGGTTAACTGAAGGCGGTTTTTTTTTTGTGGCACAATGATACTGTTTTTCATTTAAAATTAATACTTAGCACACACACATCAATAACTAGAAGTTTTGCATCAATTCTAATTTTCTGCATTATCCTCATTATTATCTGTCGAAATAGTCAAATTTTTAAAAAATTTTTGTTGTTTGTTTTTGTTTTTTGTTTTTTTTTTGTTTAAAGGGTCCTTTGACTTGTAGTTTAAGAACCAATTTGTTTCCAAAAACATATCAAATAAATTAATATGCCATCCCTTACTGTGTCCTTACAAAGCCACATCTTAATGGTGAAGGTCATAAGGACACACCTACAAGTTAACGGCGTTGGGGTGAGTCGTGGCAAAGTTTCCCTCGTGATCTTTGTTTCCCTCCAGCCCCACAAAACGTCATTTCCATGGCAGGCAATTTTTCAGGAATCCTTCGAATCAATAGCCCCTTTAACGGTTGAACACACGGGAGCCGAAAAAAGTAATGCAATAGCTGAATGTTGAAACATGAAGTGCAAGCCCAAGCTATGTTTACGCGACCACTTCTAGTTGTGTTTATGAAATTTTTTATATCTTCCGATCAGGTTTATGTCCGCCCTGCTACTGGTCCTGGTATCAAAGATTTGGCGCAGAGTGAGAGAGAGAGAGAGAGAGAGAGAGAGAGACAGGAGAGAGACAGGAGAGAGACAGGAGAGAGAGAGAGAGAGAGAGAGAGAGAGAGAGAGAGAGAGAGAGAGAGAGAGAGAGAGAGTTGCAAAGTTCAAAAGACAATCCTTCGTGAATCTGAGTCGTCACGACAAAACTTGGCGAACAGCATGCGTGCATGCAATATGTGCCATAGTTGAAGGAAATCCGTGTTTTTTATAACCGATACATGACACAAGTTCTTCTTGGCTTTAAGTTCTCTCGGTCGGTGTCCATGACACGATATGTTAGTCACATGTGAAAGGCAGTCATCCCATATTGTAACTTTTGAGTTCAAGCTGCGTAACATAACATTTTAAAAAAACAACAACCAAGTTTTATCATCAACAGTTCGTGCCTGTTATCTACAATGTGGCCCACACAGCTCACGGTCGTGCATGTTATCTACAATGTGGCTCACACAGCTCACGGTCGTGCATGTTATCTACAATGTGGCCCACACAGCTCACGGTCGTGCATGTTATCTACAATGTGGCTCACACAGCTCACGGTCGTGCATGTTATCTACAATTTGGCTCACACAGCTCACGGTCGTGCATGTTATCTACAATGTGGCTCACACAGCTCACGGTCGTGCATGTTATCTACAATGTGGCTCACACAGCTCACGGTCGTGCATGTTATCTACAATGTGGCTCACACAGCTCACGGTCGTGCATGTTATCTACAATGTGGCTCACACAGCTCACGGTCGTGCATGTTATCTACAATGTGGCTCACACAGCTCACGGTCGTGTATGTTATCTACAATGTGGCTCACACAGCTCACGGTGTAGTCTTTAAGGCCTTATGTCGTAAAACGAATCGGGGGGGGGGGATGTGATGTCTTAGTTGGAGTCTTAAATAAACATTTTCTCTGCGCGTTCGTTTTTAAGCTAAACTATTTATACTTTCGTTAGAATTTACACTACATATACTTATAGGCTATAATAACATGGATTATGTTAAGCTCTATTGAAACTTATATTTTGACTACCAGATATCATCACTTTTCAGTACACATGTACAGTACAGTAATTTATTAGCTTTGTCATTTTTAGAAAAAAAAACTTTATAAAAATATGTTTTAGAATAAAACACAAATTTAAATATCAAAATGTGCCAAAGTGTCCTCGTTTTATAGCCATTTTCATTGTTTCTATAGTATAGTAGTTACTATCCTAGTGTCTCATTTTTATTTAACTTAGTTTACATGTTTTTAATAATTGTAAAGCGCTTATAGCTTTATGGTAAGCACTATATAAAAATGCCTAAATAAATAAATAAATAACTATAATCAGCCGTGAGCCGCTGTTTGGCGTTGTTTCCAACACTGAATGATCTGCCTGGTAAAAAGATCAGTGATAAAATGCGTGTCTTCAATCGAGTTCCAAGATTAAACAATCCATGTATTGAACATTTTTGGTTTGTTGTATCTTTATCTAATCACCGAACCTGATCATTAACGCCCAGCGTATCACCCGCGTCGATAAGACCCTTTGAAAGCACAGCTTGGAAGTAGATCATCAAAGACGATATGACCATGAATGTTTTCAGTTTCTTGAAATAAAAGCTCACAGGAATGAACACGCAATTATGGTACAGCTAGAAAATTACACCCGGGTGTTTCATGACATGAGGCGGGTTTGAGGGGGGGGGGGTGATGTTGAATCAATGTTAAAAAATAATGCGAAAGTGGGTCTTATTTAAAAGTGCAGCATACGAAATGTTGACCGTTTTTTTTCATGTTTTTTCCATTTTAATTTA
>CAXITT010000021.1:1017350-1082598 GCA_964033795.1 Lymnaea stagnalis | reverse complement strand
TCACAATCACTCTGGCCATTAGTTGTGTCACAATCACTCTGGCCATTAGTTGTGTCACAATCACTCGGGCCATTAGTTGTGTCACAATCACTCTGGCCATTAGTTGTGTCACAATCACTCTGGCCATTAGTTGTGTCACAATCACTCTGGCCATTAGTTGTGTCACAATCACTCTGGCCATTAGTTGTGTCACAATCACTCGGGCCATTAGTTGTGTCACAATCACTCTGGCCATTAGTTGTGTCACAATCACTCTGGCCATTAGTTGTGTCACAATCACTCTGGCCATTAGGTGTGCAACCTGCTGCAAAATAATAAAAACCCAGTTTCCGGTAGACTTCGAGTTGACCACTGAAAGGCTTTCCAAAGAACCCGACCCTCTTTGTGACAGGTCCTTCACCAAAAGACACGCCCGGTGAACTGCTACAGCAAACCTCGAAATTTTGTCTCGTATAAACAATCTCAAGCTGACTGGCACCTGAATTTCAGTACCTTGAAAAATGAAAATATAGCTCCTATTAAATGAAAACAACATAAGTCAAATATTTTAAGAGTGTGATTAACAATGAAACATTATCTTGTCATTTTTTTTTTAGGAAAAAAAGAAAACAGTCGAAGTCAAGTTTCAGAGTTAAATGTTTAAATAGATTACGGACTCGGATTCTTCAGGTATGTTTTCTAACTATCCTGACCCGGTACACGGACAAAAACTGCCCCCGGCTCAACCCTAGAATGGGCCACAGTTAAGGAATCATGGTGTGGAACATTTTCTATAATCATTTCAAAAGTGCATTATAAACAAATATTTTAATTATTTATTTTGGCCAAATACCTAGCATTTGATATTTATTTGGATATTTGAACATTCCATGAATCCTATTTATAAAGTTGATGGCGTCTCTTTGTCAAACAAGTAAAACTCCTATAGCCATCGTCACCCTTGCCACACTTGTCAGTAATAAAACGATAATTGAAGCATTCGTCCTCTTGCACCCATCATAACCATTTATTTATACAAGCTGTTCGCTATTTTTTTGTCTTGCCCGAATTCTCATGTGCAAGACTTTGCACAGTACAATGTGCGCCACTTGGCTGACGTCGAGCAACACGATCAACACTAGGACTGTCAACAAAAAGACTACCCCAATAAAGGCGTTAGATGGAGAGGTCCCACGCTTATCTGCGGCGCTTGTCTTCCTCCTCACGAAATAAGCGGTCTCTCTGTTGGGCACGGTGAGTTCTTTCACCAGCTGCTTCACGGCTCGCTGCACGGCCGCTTCAGACGTATTCATTGTCCGAGAAGTCGTCAGTGAGGAGCATGGGCACAGCATGCCCCTGTGGTCGCTCTTCACGCAAGAACTTTTGTCTGCAGCCAGCGTAAACCCGTGGGGACAAGAGCAGTAGAACGAGCCTGGGGTGTTATGGCAGAAACCCTGGCACCTAGTAAATATCTCTTCGGGTGTGTGTGCTTCGTTGTTGGAACTCGTTGTACTCAAACGCATATCGGCACAAATCTTCGAGCAGTTTTGATCATCAGGACATGCGCAGTTGTGGACGTCACTGGAGATGATAGATGGATGCGGCCCTGACAGGCATTCGTCGATGTCGTCACAGGTGTGCTTGTCGGCCGCAAGTTGAAACCCTGGGTGACAGTCACAGGTGTACGAACCCAGTGTTTCCTTGCAGATTTGAGCACACGCGTGTTGGCCGCTTGTGCATTCATCGACGTGATGACACGTGGTGTTATCTCCGGCAAGTGTGTAACTTGACCAGCACATGCATTTATACGAGCCATCTGTGTTGACACACTCGTGTTCACATAACTCCCTGTCCTCTAAACACTCATTAATATCCACGCACGTGTTGTCCTGCGACTGACTGTAGCCGGACATGCACTCACATTTAAAAGACCCTTGCGTGTTGACGCACGCCTGGCGTGGGTCCGTACAGGGATTATGTGGCGTCACGCACTCATCAATATCCACGCAAGAGTGACCGTTCCGAGACAGCGTGTATCCGCTCCTGCAAGAACATTCGTATTTGTTGACCGTCTCTCTGCAGTCCTGGGAGCAGTTGGCTGTTTGGCATCGGTTTGCATGTTTACACAGCACAAAATAAGGTCTCAAACTAAAACTTTCCGACGGTATTCGTATCAGTTGAAAATGAGTATAGTTCCATTCCATAAACGAGAGGCAGTCAGCGAGGCAGTCAGCGAGGCAGTCAGCGAGGCAGTCTTTTGCGCATTCGTAGTAGAGATAGATTGTTCCTTGAAAACTCTCATTTTTCCACGAATAACAAGCACTGCTCTGTAATGGCCTAGCCAAAACGATGATGTTAATCAATATGATGCTGGACACAATGTAGTGACTACTGAAATAGGAGGCTAAATAGCCGTCAACGGCATTGTATTCTTGCTGAGTCTCAAACAGAGCAAACTGTTGTTTTTTGGCCGAACATTCTGCGATATCCCCGGAGATGTTGTGGGACCCGTTCATCAGAGTGTACCACTGGTTGCTGATTTGAAACGTTAAATGTTCTAACGAAGAGTTGGGTGTTGGCCAGATACCTGTTGAAAAGAAATTTCGTATTCTGTAAGATCCAACCCAGACACTCAACGCGAATTTCACGATGCGCTACCTAAATTTTTTTTTACAAAACAAGTTAGTTTCTTCGTCCTCGTGATAAAATAAATGTGTGGGCCTGCGTTTCAGCCAAATAAATAAATTGTAATATTAAAATATGTATTGAAAGTTACGCCTACAACAGGTAACGAAACAAATAAATTCTCACCTGAAATCAAGCTGGGTAAAAAGATCAACAGACTTTCCAAATGCATTCTTGAATTCCGTATTTAAAAAAATTCCAAACAAAGTAAAATTGTTGATTTAAAAAAATATCCTTCTTTATCTCACCGTAAGCCTACTTAAGTGACAAAGTAAAAGTCCAATTACAAAATTATTAATTTGAGTTATTTCTTTTTCAATTTATTTATAGTAGTTGACGAATTTTTAACATTTACATTAAACATTTTTTTCAAAGCAAACTAAAAAAAGAAAAGGCCTCGTGCAATCAGTGTTAACATTATCAATAAACCAGTTAAAAGGTTCCACGTTGCCAGACCGGCCGTGTCCACAAATCGTGTGCTGACCACTATTTATAATGTATATTGTGTTTTGTGGTGTTTTGTGACGCGACAAAGAGAACCAGTTGAAATTGATCACTTTCCCAGGGCCACTGATAAGACGACGGCTTTCACTTTAAGAGGAAAACAATCGAACGTCTCTGAACACGATTTGACAAACTGTAGAGTGGTTCTCGACCTGGGCGGTACCAACCCCAGTAGGGGAGTTTGGATAGCTCGGGGGGGGGGGAGGACGCTGAAAGGCTTTGGAGCTTTTATGGGACGCTAGAACGCCCAATCGTATATGTTAAAGAATAATAACTTACTTTTTGAAGGCCGGAATCAAATTAGACTGCATGTTTTGTAAATAACTTAAAGTTTTCACATATTATTATATCCTGAAGAGATAGAGTCCATTGATCTAACTTTCAAACAGAAACACCAGCACGACCATTAGATACAAGGTTGTGTGTGTGCTTCGTTGCAATGTTGTGTGTATGTGTGCTTCATTGCAAGGTTGTGTGTGTGTGTGCTTCGTTGCAAGGTTGTGTGTGTGCTTCGTTGCAAGGTTGTGTGTGTGTGTGTGCTTCGTTGCACGGGTGTGTGTGTGTGCTTCGTTGCAGGGTTGTGTGTGTGGTGTGGTCTAGGGGGGTTGGTGTGGCCTGAGTGGGGTTGGTGTGGCCTGAGGGGGGTTGGTGTGGCCTGAGTGGGGTTGGTGTGATCCGAGGGGGCCGCGGTGTGTTCTTGAGGAGGCAGTAATGTATGTACAGAAGTGTACACCTGTGAGGCAGTNGTTGCAAGGTTGTGTGTGTGTGCTTCGTTTCAAGGCTGTGGGTGTGCTTCGTTGCAAGGTTGTGTGTGTGTGCTTCGTTTCAAGGCTGTGGGTGTGCTTCGTTGCAAGGTTGTGTGTGTGTGCTTCGTTGCAAGGTTGTGTGTGTGTGCTTCGTTGCAAGGTTGTGTGTGTGTGCTTGGTTGTAAGGTTGTGTGTGTGTGCTTCGTTGCAAGGTTGTTTGTGTGTGCATGGTTGCAAGGTTGTGTGTGTGTGCTTGGTTGCAAGGTTGTGTGTGTGTGCTTCGTTGCAAGGTTGTGTGTATGTGCTTCGTTGCAAGGTTGTGTGTGTGTGCTTCGTTGCAAGGTGCTGTGGGCTAACAACTGGTTTATTCAAAAGGATTTTTTCAAGTCGTGGTGAAGTGTATCAAGTATGTTTTGCAAAGCCTCTCACCAAAACTCCGTGTTCTTGCCCGGATGATAAGTTTGCATTGTTGATTGCTAAATCTAGAGAATCACATACAGCAGATCTTTAATTCCAAAACTATTCTTTACTCTGCACCCCATGCGAATTATTTGACTTGTCTCGCACCCCCAATGAACTATTGGACTAGCCTCACCCCCTATGAATTATTTGACTTGTCTCGCACCCCCAATGAACTATTGGACTAGCCTCACCCCCTATGAATTATTTGACTAGTACGTACCCCCAATGAACTATTGTACTAGCCCCACCCCCTATGAATTATTTGACTTGTCTCGCACCCCCAAAGAACTATTGGACTAGCCTCACCCCCTATGAATTATTTGACTAGTACGCAAAAAAAAACAAAAAAAAAAAAAAACACAAAAACCCCCCCTAAAAACAAAAATATTCAGACAAACTTATTGAGTTTGGAATTAAAGAAGATTTCACTGAAGGTACAACATAAAAATAATTTAATTAGAAAAATGAAATCTGCCATGGACTGAAATTGTTCCATGTGTGATCATTATGGCGCTATGGCGTCATATGTTTAATACCCGGTAGGTATAAAAGGTAGTTATGTCTGCGTCTGATCTTGTAGTGCGCCGTGAATCAGAAACATTTGTATCATAGATAGAAGATGATGTTTTTTTTTTAGTGATGATACATTATGTCTGTTATGATTTATTTGGCAGGGTAGGTATTGTCAGCAAAACGATGCAGGACCTGTGGAACTATTTCTGATTATCGTGAAAATTGCTTTGGAAATGCACTAGAGTCAGCAAAAAAAATAGCTTCAGAATTAGATGTAAATAACATTTTTATAAATAAAAGAATAAGGAATAGAAGGAGAATGTTTGAATATGAGTGCACTGTCGAGGTTCCAAATGCAGATAACTCCGAAAAAAGCACGTGCTCAATGTAATAATGGACAGTGCTAAGGGCACTACATTTATTTTTTTTTTTAAATCAGAGAGATTTGAACATGACAGTTGCAAAAACACATGGGGAATTTTAAATAAACAAACAAATCTGCCGAATAAAGATAAGCTCAAAATAGCATGTCAAGGTTTGGAGAATGTGTTAAGATATCAAGAAAATATCAATATAAATAGATGTCATCTGTTAAACAAATTAGATACAGCCAAAGAATCATTTTGTAGAGCTTCCAAATAGAAGCTGCTAAATTCATCCCCATGAATAGGTTACTCGATTTCAAGCTAATTCTATGGGTTGCATAAAAATTGTGCTTACAATACTTATTAATGTAGCCGTAGCCTCTGGCGAGAGAGCATTTTAACGATCATCCATGTCTCAAGACAGTATGAATTCTTTGGCAAATTTGCCTGTAGAAAATGATATTGCAAAGACTATAAATATAGAAAGTGCAATTAAAAGTTTTGCTGATCTGAAGGCTACTTTATGGACGGGTCCTAAAAAAAATAATGCTATTTTTTGCTTTTTCATTGGTAGCCTATCTTAAAATTTTAGTTTAAAAAATGTTCATGCCATTAATTATCTCTATTAATTAAAACAATGAAAATCTATTTTTAATATGTTTCCTTACCCTATTTAAAATGCGTTTTTTCATCATATCATGGAAAGGGTCTCTACTTGAATTACTTCTATATAAATGTAGCTTTGAATTGAAAAGGCTCTGTGTACCGGAGCTCTATTGAGCTTAATAATTCAGTGCAGTTAATAAGTAGATTTTGCAGGTTCTGGTTTCTAGAGACAATTTGTGACATTCTGTGCCTAGATTAAATAATTTTTTTTTTTAAAGCCCAGAAAAATGTATTCTAAGTTGTACTCAGGATGGGATCATTTCCAGCCAAAAATCGTGCGTAAGTTACACCGCAAAAAGGGGAGGTACTCTTAAGAAAAATCGTATAATCCATTATTTGTGAAAAATTGTGATGTTATGTGCCTTTGTAACGCAAAGCAAGTTAATCAAAGTTTAGTTTAGCTTTTAATATTACATGGCAGGGCTTACTTATTTTAAACATGAGTATAGTAACAGCAATAAAGACAGTTTTATAGAAAACATAAAAATATTTAACGGCTCAACAATGGGTAATATGTATAATGTATTTAATTAATTTCATAGGCCATAGGACTACGTGGATTTTTTGGATTTGACCGGAAGCTATTTATTTATTGACACCTGAAGTTTCATATTGACTGTGATCAAACAGTTCTGTTAAAGTTAAAGAAATGAGTGTTATTGCTTGTGAACAACAAACGCAACTTTAAGTGTCATTGTTGAAATAATATATTTATTAAAAGAATGGCATCATTTATTGGTAATTTGTTTAGAATTAGAAAGGTTACAAAACTTTTACTTTTGTCAAAAGTAAAAAAAAATTTAGATTAAGAAAGTAGACTTAATGGACTTAAATTAGTAGAGTAGGCCTACACTAAAATTGTAAAAATTTTACTTTCAGAACATACAAACAGTTCAGTTCAATTATTAAACCTAGATTTAGTACCATCCCCTTTCCTGATGTAATTTCAACCGGTACATTTAATTTAAGGCAAATGTAGCAACTTTATATTATTGAATTGTATTACTATAATTTCAAATAGTCTAAATTTGCGTCAAGAAGTGTCTTCATCATATAGTTGCCCCCTTCCTGACCTAATTTCAGACAGTAATTTAATTTCATGGCAAATATATCAACTTTATTGCATCCCTATAGAAATACTACAAGAATAGTCAATGACATGACCTGGACCTGGGGTCCCTTCCCCCAAGTATCAATAAATCACATGTGCTACAACTACTACAATAACACACTGTGGTGAAGAAAAGCATAAAAATTAAGAAAAAAAAAACAAACAAAACATTTCATTATTTTAAATATATTCAATGTAATAAGAACCTTACAGTTTCATCAAAGACACTATTACACAATTTATTACAGGTTTCCAGTAAAGTCAAAATCCATTAATCATTTATTATAAAAATTATCAGACTTCTGCTATCAGCCTCACTTTCAAAATTAATTAACTTCACTTTTACATATTAATTAAAAATGGCGTCAATTAAAATATTTCCTCTCCATTAACTATTCACGACTAAACAAGGGGAGTGATCACTCATACACAGAAACTCGGGTAGTAACAGATTCCCTAAATCCCCACTGACTGTGGTCTAACCTGGATGGGGATTTTATTTAGCAATTACAAAGCATTGTGGACCGGACATTCTGGGAATCAGTGATTCCCTTATCTGCCACGGGCGGAGGATGTGATGTGAGATCAGCCAATATTTATGTGTACGGTGTAGTTTAACATGACAAACTCAAAATTAAAGTTTAAATGCCAATAGGAAAATAAAAATAACCTATAACTATAGGGGCCTATTAAATATGTAAATATTTTAAATCTGTTGAATTTTTAATAACTTTTGACTAATTGATTTTTATAAATCTTTACCATCTGCAAAAATACATTTTTTCTTTAACCCACGAACTGTGGCATGTATCATTCTGTGGTGTGGAGCTTTTTAGAACGTTTTGAGTGCCATTTGACATTGCATTAAATGATATAGAAATATTGATACAAGACCCCTGTAAGTATATATTTTTAGAAAGGTAAATGGATGGGGATCAAGTTGACCATATTGCCCACCCCGTAAAAAAATTTTGCTCCGTGTCCTTGACCTTGGAGTTCTCAAGAAAAAAAAATCTATCAAATGTCTTGCTTTCAAGTGCTCATAACATCATTAATTTTTACAGATAGGGCCTACACTTAAAACACAATACAAATGTTGTAGCCAATTCATTTATCTTTAAGAAAATGTATAGTTTGCTAAGGTTTTGATTGCAATTAAACCTCTGAAAGCAATATTAGTAGTTTTAGGTCATTTATATAAGAAACTGGGACCATTGCTAAAACCAACTACAAAATCTCAGGCAAAATAGTTATTATTGACTAGTAAACATTTAAAGAGGAACTGTGGAATTGATTTGGGTTGTTTAACTATAAAATTTATTCTGAACTATAATTATAATCTGTAGCTTCTGTGACTAAAATTCAGTCGGTCCTTGCCCAACCTCCGGGCCTGGCTCGTAGTCTAACAGTAGCCTTAGTAGGCCTACTTCAGAATCACTAAGACTAGTTTAAAATTCACGAGAAGAATAATCTCAACTGATATCGTCATGGGGAATATTAAAATCATCATCAGTATCACTTAAAACCTCTCCTAAAAAGCTTTCAAACATATTTCTATTAGTTCTTGCACTGAAGGCCCAGCCATGGCTTCAACCATTTTAGCGTTAAAAAAATAAGCGATATATAACTCCGATTAAAAAGTATTTAATTTCAAGTTATCACGAAACAGCTTGAACCTGAAGATGATTTAATTATTTATAAAAGGACGTGGCTATAATTCCGATTAAATATTGGATTGGAAGTTGCTATCGGACCGTGTCTTTTATTAGCCGATTTTTTTCGGCCGACAACAGTTGGTGGGTTAAAGTTTAAACTTAAGTTCAATAAACTTTAGTAGTTAAAATGATATATTTTCAACTTTTCTGTCACTTTCTTAAAGCTGGTTCTCTTTAGGTTTCATTGAGGCAAGGGATATATATATAATGTCCTCAAGGGATACAGGCATTAGTTCAGATGGTACAGATTCTGAGGAGAGTCGAACAGTTGAAATTGAAAAAGAGACAAATGAAAAGTCTGGAAAGAAATTGGAGGATCTTCTGAAAAATGAAGTTTACAATTCTGATATGTTATGGAGTCTTTTTGTTGCAGCTGCTAAAAGTTATAGATTTAGCTCTATTCTCTATCCATTTCCCCCAATGTATATATCTGACATGGACATTGAAGAAAGGAAAAACATTTTTGCTTTGGTAAATACATTTCTAGTAATCAGCTCTTATGTAATATACCATAAATCTTGAAAATAATTTTTTTACCTCTAGTTACAAGTGTCTGTTTAACAAGTTTAATCTAAAATTAAAATAGGTATTTTTCTTTTAAAAACGGCTCTTCATCTGTTGTCCTTTCAGAATTTCTTCTTAATGAGTATGAGTGAATGAATTTTGTAATTTCAGAAAGATGCCATTTCAAGAGTTCCTAAGTTTTCATCAAGTCCTAGTGTTGTATCAACCCTTTCAAAAGATTGTCTGGAACTGCTATCATGGGTGTTACTCACAAAAAAATTTTCCTTAAAGCTTTGTGAAAAAGACAGCTGTGTAAGTGAAGAACAAATTTAAATCACTGATCGATCTTTCACTAAGTAAATTTTTTTACATCTTTTTTTTTTTTAAAGTAGAAAAGAACATTTATTCAACCTCTTATGAAAATGTGTGGCAAAAATTTTACAAAGAGTAAGATTCCTTATTATTTGTTGACATTTCAATATCAGTAAGGCCTTGTTAAAAGGTAGCTTTTATTCTGCAAATTAATTTTAAGACTTCACAAAAAGTATTTAGATCTAGGTACTTAATATCACCATCTTGTTAATTGTAAATTTTAAATATTCCTTGTCGCGAGTTCTTGTTGATTTTATGAATTAAAGTTTATAAATTATAAACGTTATATTCAGTTAATGTGTGTATTTAACTTTAACAGTTTAAAACTATAAAAGAGCTCACTGGGCAAGTTATGAACACACCAGAACCTGCCTACATCTTTGAAGTTGTCCCTAGTGCAGAAAGGGAGAGAAAGTTCAAGGAATTAACAGGCTCAAAAAAGACCTTTTACGCATACCATGGAAGTCGTTTGGATAATTTCTTCTCGATTCTTCACAATGGGCTAAATACACATCTAAACAAAGTACATAGGTTATTTAATTTTAGTTTACCCTTTTATCTGAAAATCATATGCACTGAATGTTATCAAAAAAAATATAATTTTTTAAACAGAAAATTAATTTTTTCTGTGGCCTTTTATCCTATACCCAGTACAATAAAAAAGCCTAGCAGATATTAATTTGATAAGTAGTTTTCCTGTTTTATATAGGAAAATATATTTTAAAAATGCCTGTTTTAATTATTATCTGCAATTTTCTTATTTTTATACTTAAAGTTTAAGTTGTATTTTTCAATATAATCAGGTATCAGTATTTGGAGAAGGTACCTATTTATCCAGTGAACTCTCCGTATCGCTTATTTACAGTCCAACTGGAGAAGGCTGGAGAAACAGCTGTCTTGGAGTAAAGCTGTCATGTGTGGCTGTATGTCAAATGATTGATGACCCAAGTGTTAAATGCCAAATAAAAGAAGGTCAGATAAACTTATGAAGTAAGGGCTATACCATTTAGTATTCACTAACAAATTCAACAAACAATTCATAATGTTATTCAAAAAGATTTTCAAAAGTGAATTAAATGCCTATTATTTACACACACATAAGGTTGAAATGAAAAATAGGACTTGCAAAAGATAGATGATAGTTTCTCTAAAAATAATACTTGAAAAACAATTTCATTGTGCTTTCAGAAGAATAATGTTTTGTTTTAAAATTATTTTAAAATTCAGCACTACATAACAAAGCTCAGCAAATATGTTGTTCGTCCTTCGCATGTGAATATGACCAAGGCTATATTCAACGATGAGTGCGCAGGTGGCTAGCATCTCCAATTTGTGCTTGGAAAGCTTTGCTGCACATAAGACACACATGTTTTGAGTCGCTTGTCCTTGCAGTGCACTTCCTTTGGGCATGAGCTGTGTGTTTTCTCTATGAAGATTGTTCTCCAACCTCAAGTTTGCCTCATCAACTTGTATGATTCATAGCATTTCCCATGAATTCAGGTTGATGTCCATAGATTTGAGTGAGGCTTTTAACAGTCCTTCAAGTATTTTTTTTTCCCATCAGCTGAGCGCTTCCCTTTGGAGAGTTCACCCAACATTAGTTGTTTAGGTAGTCTGCCGTCTGACATTTTCGAAACATGCCCGGCCTATTTACAGTCTTTTTTTGTAGGAACATTTGAAAGTCAGCCTGTTGTAAGACTTCTGTATCAGGGACTTTGTCCTGCTATCTTAATCTTTGCCAAAAGGTTTGCATAGTCTGTGTAGGTGGAGATGGTTTTGTTGTGTAGCATGTCTGCTTTACACCGTCACGACTTGCTAACATGTAGGAGAGTTGTTAATAACATTGCCCTATATACTTTCAGCTGAGTGACACGAATAAGACCACTTCGCTCCCAGACACTCTTGTGGAGCCTTCCAAATGCAACATTTGCTATGGAAATTTGGTTGCTGATCTCATTATCTATTGTAACTGACAAGGAAAGGGTCATGGCCAAATATGTGAATTTTCCCACTGCTTCAACTTCAAGATTACTGTCCCTTCTTTGATATGTTAGGTTCTTTGTAAGCTTTTCCCTGGAGCTAGCTTGTGCATGATCTGCTTTTTTTTTATATTGATTGTGGGCTTTAGTTTTAATCAAGTATTTGCTGCATCTTATAGGAAGGCTGTCATTATTGTCAAGAAAAGCCTCAGTCAGCATAGCTGAGAATACCATGCTAAAAAGTGTTGGGGCTAAAACACAGCCTTGTTTTTTGGCATTGGTTTCAAGAAAAGCCACAGATTCATCTCCAGAATCCATCACGGAGTTGACGTTCTATTGTAATAAATCTACTTGGGCACCCAAACTTCCATAGGCCTTCTCTGTTGACATAGTCATATGCCTTGGTCAGATCAACAAAGGGGATGAACAGGCCATTTTGTTGCTCTTGACATTTTTCCTGGAGCTGGTGTGCAGCAACTATCATGTCAGCTGTGCTCCATTCTGTATGGAATCCACATTAGCTTTTAGGAAGTAGTTCCTGTTCAAGTTGTAGTTGTAGACGATTAAGTAGGACTCTGGCCAAGATCTTTCCAGCTATGGAAAGGAGAGAAATGCCTTGATAGTTGTCAAAGGTTTGGTAACTGCCCTTTCTCTTGTACATGCATATTATAATTGCATCCTTGCATTGCTGATTAGTACCATCTTCCATATCTACTCATATAGCTCTGTCAGTCTTTTTGTCAGGACAGGATCTCCTGCTTTGTAGATTTCAAACGGTTAAATTTATTGCAAATTAAATTATTTTTATCTCCACATCAGCCTTTTTGGCCACATCGGCCATGGTTCTATAAAAACCTTTATCATATCATGTATAAATATAAAAGTGAATGTTTGTGGGTGGGTTTGTTCCACAAAGGCTTTTAAATGGATTGATGGACCTTGACCAATCTTGGCACATATATCCATCATGATCCAGAAGGAACTCTTAAGGGCTTATGAACTTTTTATAACATTTCGTTTGGGGCCGGGGGCCCCCGAATTAATTTTTTTCCTCATATCCGCTATATAAATAAAATTAACAACAAATAATCCTACATGAATGGATGGATCTCGACCAAACTTAGTACACATACACTTGATTATCCATATTCAAATACCGAAGGGTACTGAACTCATAATATCATTTCTTCTAGGGCCGGGGGCCCCATTTTATTTTTCCTTATATTGCCTTGATAAATTTCAATAGGCTTAATACTCCTACATGAATAGATGGATCTTGACCAAACTTAGTACACATACACTTGATTATCCATATTCAAATACCGAAGGGTACTGTACTTAAATAAGCTATATAAATATCAATAGGCTTAAACAGCACATTAGGTTCTATGTGAATTGATGAATCTATGCCTAGCTTGGTTGCAATACCCTTCATTGTCCATATTGAAAAGTCGGTGGATTTAAAACTAAGAATATTCGTTCTTGAATTTTCCAGAAAGTTCAATCATTTTAAAAAGCAATATCTATTGCATTTTAAGTAGATTTTAATGGGACACATTTTAATTTTTAACTCTATTATTTATCCGTCTGATATTTAAAGGGCCCCCTATCTCAGGCAAAGCTAAATCAGTACATTTATGGGATGGGCCCCCCGGGGCCCCATGATTAACTTTAAAGGATTATAATTATGGTATTTGTTGAAGATTTTTATCGCAGTCAAAAAAATAATTAGAAAAGTAGTTTTACACATGTTTCAAGCAGGTTATTAAATTTAATCTAGAATGTTCCAGAAGGTTCTAAATTGTTCCACGGGGATATATAGTGGAATCTAAGGGATAATGAAATTTTAGTTAGTTCTATTCATCGCTATACTGTCCCAGAGTTTTTTTTTCTCTCAGTAACACTGAGTAAGTTTTTTTATACGGGATCCCATCATAATCTTTATCCCAAAGGGATCAGGATCCCACCAGAAAACGAGATCCCACCTGGATCGGGATCTCAACCTTGAATGGATCCACCGGGATTGGGATAAAACCGGGAAGCGGGACTTCGCCGGGATCAGTGTCAGAACGGGATTAGGGTTCCAATGGGATCGGGGTCACACAAGGATGGGTCCTAATGCAAACCTGTGCAACGCGGGGTATATTGGCTAGTAACCTATAATACAGCAATTTTGCAAAACATTGATTTTTATGATATTTAATTGATAATAGAATGACCCATATGTAAGCCATGAGGTAATATTTTTGTTATGCTAATTTAGACTGTGTTAATAAGCTTTGCATTTTTTATTTTTAGATTATAATTATGTAAAGTTTATGGATGATTGATGTTCAGCTTTTATTTTATTAACATTGATTGCCTGTAAATAATCTTATATGACTGATGTCTTATAAATAACTTATATGGTCTTTTAACAATAGGGAGCAGAGAAGTAGATATGCATTTTAAAATATTTCTTTCCCTATTTGTTAATAGTAATTTTACTTTTGTTAGGAAGTGCCGCACAGCAGAAGCAAAGAGCTCAAGCTTCAAGAGTAACAGATGCAGTCCCTGAAAAATACTACGTTGTACAAAACAATGACGTTGTAAGAGTTAAATATTTATTGGTTTACAGAGAGGAAACACCACAACCTGAGTGAGTCAAACTCAAAATAAAATACATAAAATAGTTGATCTAATAAGATGAAGTTTTTACTCAAGTAAATATACAGTTTATTTTTCACAAAATTAAAGAGAATAAAACGCTTTACAAATCTGAGTTATATTAAAGATTATAAGTATAAGTGAAATAAGGAAAATAGTTTCAACTAATCTAACATGAATTAACTGACAATAATTATTTTACTGTGACTCCAAATCTTTAGTAATAGGATATTATACAAATTTATATATTTATTTTTTTTGTCAATCGTTGAAAAGATCGAAACGTATGTTGTGTTTTTTTAAACAATCTGTCCACAGCCCCACGACAAGACAATCTGCATATTCGTGGTGGAGAGAATACAAATTTCCCTTATTGATGCTGGCTTATTTTGTCTTTCTAGCGGCAATAGGATTAGCCAACTCAAGACAAGCTGTCAACACATTGACTCGTTTTTATAAATCTCTAAAGTTTTCATAATCTTCAGATCAGTTTTGGATTATCACCAATATTTTCAACGGAGAAAATTTTAAATATCAGTGCCAACATTGAAAAATGTTAAATATTAATTATTTCTCTCCACAATTTATTTAGTAAAGTAAGAAAAATTAACCTTCTGGCATGTGCATTATTTATTTATAAATACAATATTTTGATAATTTTCAAAATGAGTAAGTTGGGGTTGTTGCCACTGTTTATCATGCAAAAAATTTGACCATTGGCCAGCGACATAGATTTCTCCCTAGGTTGTACAATTGGTCTTGTACAATCTCTTACTACTTTTTTTGTATGCTTTCAATTTATTGATTTGTATAGTACATCACTTAACAGACAACTCTACCATTCAAGAGAATACTTGCCATGTTTGCAGGGCCTATAATTCATGAAGGTTTTGAATGAAATTACTACTTCTCAAATGCACTCTGTTTGAAGTTTGATTCTTGTTCCATTTTGTTGTCTCTGTCTTTTCAACAACAAAAAAATCATTGTCATTAGTATCTTCTTCATAATCATTATCATCCTCAATTTACTTTCCACTGTTGATTTTCAACTGCATCTTTCTGTGTCAAGCTCATCTTTAAAATCTGCTTATACTACTTTATCTTCATAAAGTATTCTTTCAATTTCCTCTATATCCTTGAGATTTGTAAGATCTAACATTTTCTTACCACCCTCCATGTTAGACAGCAGAAGCAACCTGAAATGAAATAAGGATCAGTATAAATATCTTGTTTGGTCGCAATGTATCAATTTAATATTTATCTACTATTTAAAAACACACATACATTATTTAAAATTAAATTAATATATAAGTATACACATATAAATATGAAAAAAGCAACTTACCAGAGCAAGAATATAATACAACTGTCAAGCTTCAAAAAGTAATGAGCAAATGTGTGGTGTATGCATTTGAACAAAACTGCCAAAAAATGCACTCAAATGGCATGTACTGCACAATTAATGGTCTTGGCTTATAAAGGAATGGAAATATTAAGCTACTGATAGGTAGAGCGCGCTGTAATCTCTCATTAAAATGTGCAAAACAAAAATGGTTTGTAGTGTATCAATATGATTAGTAGATGCGTCCGCCGGTAGGTTAAACTATTAAAAATCTATAATAATGACTTTTAAAAAAACGACTTTCTTATCCATTTTGTAAAGAAGTTAATTCATAAATTTTATGATTTTGTTATTGTTGCTGTTCTATGCATCCAATTAGCTTTGGGTATAATTTACTTAAAAGTTTTTGATTTTATTGCATTTTTTTGGTTTCATTATACATCATCTCAACTATATTTAATAAGTAATTTGAATAATCCATGCTAAATTAGAATTCTTGCTAACGATCTATGCCTTAAACTTAAAGAGACAGTTAAAAAGTGATAAGACATATTTTGAGATGTTGATCACAAGTTTTGTTTAGGTCAGCTGTCATTTACAATTATTTTGTTTATTTTAGTGTTTAGGTAACTTGATTACTTATGATTTCTTACTCATCAGTAATAATCTTATTTTTAAGCATTGACCTTAAAACTTAAA
The DNA here is from genome assembly GCA_964033795.1 of Lymnaea stagnalis. Lineage (NCBI taxonomy): Eukaryota > Metazoa > Mollusca > Gastropoda > Lymnaeidae > Lymnaea > Lymnaea stagnalis. Next base: position 1,066,310 of record CAXITT010000021.1, on the reverse strand, counting down.
ATCAAATTTGAGCCTTGGTAGTTAAATAAGGGGCCATCCATATAGTACTTATACACTGAGGGGGAAGGGGTGTGTGTTGATTTTAGAGGGTGGGGGGTCCTCTGCAGCAAATGTGTACATCATGTATTCAATAATTGTAAACTGAAATTCTGATAGTCCACAAATATCCCTTTTTATGTCCAATGCTAAAAAAAATTGTTAGTGTTGCTTTGTGTATTCACAAGTGAACTAGCTAGATATCACATTAGTAACCATAATATTAAGTCCAGTGACTTAACTACAAGAATGGCCCCTGACTTTGTTTACCGTCACCAGAAAAAAACAGGCATTTGAAGAAAAAAAAATTTTAAATCACCAAATACATGTTTCATATCACCATAGGTGAAGTCTACTACTAACAAAAAATATTGCTTAATTGTTATTTTCAACTTTTTTTTTAGTTTTGAAGATGGCATTTTGATTTTAAGATTCCATTATTATATAATTATGCATCTGCAAAAACCTTTGTAATATTTGATATTAGATCCTTTACACACCCTCAATTTTTTTTAATTCACAGTATTACAAATGACAAGATCAAGAATTCCATTTTATGTTATTTGATTTTGAACTTTTAAACAATAATGCTGCTGACTTGAAATGAAAAAATAAAATTCCTACACATTATATTTCAAGGAGTCTCATTAAGGATGTAATGTAGTAATGAAATCAAATGTAAATTGTGCACAGAGCTAAAATTGTACAGATAAAACTTTCTCTGTGCAGGCTTTCAACAGCTGTTTAAAAACAATCTTTCATTTAAAGCTAATGTCATAGGACTCTTAAGTGTTTCAAGACATTTGAATATTATGTTTGTAATATTTTATAACTAAAATGTATTTTTTCTACTGGATGGCAAGCACAGCTCTAATTTGCTGGACTATATGCTCACTTTGTTTATATTTAACACTGAATCATCTCAGGTTAATGTACCCACAGTCATAATACATTCAGTAATAAAAATATATCTCTAAACAAGCTGTGCTATTCAAAACAGTGATAAATATAATATATATATATATTATGATATATATATTATATGTTAAGCCTCAATATAGAATAGAATAAAAATATACATCTTTTATGAGGGAAAAGCATTCTATTATTTCTATGCAACTGTTCATATATGCAAATTTTCTTAATTTCTGAATTGGTTCAAAATAAATACATTTCTATATTGCTTGGCGTTACACTTATGTGTGAACTGACTGAACTATAAAAGAGGAGACAAAAATTAATGTGAAAAAATTTCAGTCCCCTGTAAGATTGAAAACTGTATCATCAAAGGATAGAACAGTAATGATAATCCAACTGGAGTTTTACAGACTTATTCATTGGTACAAGTCATGCATTTTGAATTAATAGTATCTTGTTGATCTAACATCTTTACTCATTTCTACATATATATTTAAATGCTTATTGTATCCCTGAAAAAACTTTACATCACACAATTAATTAAACATGCCATTAAAAACAAACTAGATTTTTGATATATCATGTATATTTATTTTATTTTAATTACAAGCTGATGAAAAAAAGTTTTCAAATTCTAAATTCTTCTAAAAATTTGCATATATATCCTTAGACACTTGGTGCCATACGAAAGTCATACGTTGGAAAATTTTATATAAAAATTTTAGACTTTTCCATCTCAATTGGCTTATTAAGTACCTTTTTAACTAATATGAACATTTAAAAGCAAAAGAAAAAAAAAAGAAGATATCTTTGTTAAAATAATCTCAACTTATTTAAATAATCATGACTTATTTAAATGAATTTTAAAATTTTATTTTGATCTGTAAATCCACAATTCATTAGAGGCTAAATTATTGTGTACAAGTATAAGAATTACTGTAGTGTTCCACGCTCTCCTTTCCAGAGCTCCTTTAATTCAACTTTGCAGCCTAAATCCCGAAGAGCAGCCTTAGCCTCGTCATGTGCTTCCTCATGACGATTCATTGCTTCATTCAGCAATATTTCTGCTCCAAGAGTCAAAATATTGTCTTTTAAATCTTTGGTTCTTGAGACCAAATTCCTCAATGCCATGCACGCATTTTTCTGCATGAAATAATGCAAGATAATTTCATTACCACTTACAGCTTTGATTAATACAAGTACAGTGGAACGCGATATAACGCGATGATCGGGGTCCATAAAATCGGATCGCGTTAAAAGTGGGGTTGCGTTAATGCGTGGTTTTACAATATTTAAATTTTTTCCGAGAACATTTTCGACCATATTTTGAAAAGTTGTGATTTTTTTCGCTTTAAAAAATGGCTTTCCAAGCAATGGATACAATTTTCAAAGAACTCAGGCCTGATGGAGTAAATGAATTTCAAATTTCGGGAGCCATGCTACGACCGGGTTGTATCCGAATTCGCGTTATTGCGGGGCGTGTTATAGCTGGGTTCCACTGTTTCATTTTGTACATGGTATGGAACAATTTATTAAAATGTTCTAAGGTTTTTACACTAGAACAAAGTCAGAGAAAACAACCTCTATGAATGATTGTAAATTAGGAACCGCCTGTATTTGTTATTTTAATACTTTTAAGTACTTGTAGATGTTTAAGATAAAATATTTATACCAATCCCATAAATGACTACATTTATAAAATACTGATACACATGTAGATAAGATTAATTAAAAATGAAATTCTCATATACATATATTATATTTATATATATATGTATCCATATATTAGGAGTCATCCATATAGACATATCCATGGTAACATCACTTGTTTAGGGAAGGAGGCGTCAGGAATTTGTGACGAAGTGGGATTAAAGTAAAGTGTAGTATCTATTTTGTGTAACATATTTTTTGAGAGGTGAATTGAAAGGGAGGGGTTAAAAATCTTGATATAAAATAGTGTGACATTATTTTTGGTCCTTTTAAATGTTTTGCATCCATGTGACAAAGTTAGTTTGGATATCCCCTTGCAAAATTATGGCGCCCTAAGTTAAAGTCTAACAAATATACTTTGAAATACATTTTTTTTTAAACTCAAGGGTTGGGTAAAATAAAACATGTAATTGGTCACTGTGAGGAAGAGAATGCCACAAATTCCCAGGGCAATTTGGCACGCATTTTGAGAACCACTGGGCCTGCTACGCCAGTAAGCAGAGAAAACCTGGGACACATTTTTTTATACTGTGACATAATAATTGTCTATAAATAAATTGATTTTTTTTTTTTTTAGGTGGTGAAGGTGTGTGTGTCGAAAACTTATTTGTACATACACAAAAAATGTATTTGTGCAGCAATGGTGTGGGGGGGTTACGTTCTTTATGAATGGCCCCTTTATAAAACAATTTAAAAATGAACAGCTCTAGAATTTAAACAACTTAACTACCTGTACACCAACATCATTGGGATGCAGTTTCATCGCCTGGACAATATGCTGATGACCTTGAAATTCCACAACTTTATGACAGTTTTCTGTGTTACGTAATGTGATGGCTGTCAATACTTTGCAAGCAGCCTCTGCTATGGAAGGATTTGATTGATGTGTTATCATGGCCATGACGACCAGCTCCACACCTCCTAATTTGGCTATTTCATATTTGACCTCATCATTGCCTGCCAAAGCTTTAAGTACAATTAATGCCTGACGTACTATAGCCTGAAAAAAAAAAAGTTAGGGGACACATTGACATTATTTACAATCTCAGAAAACAATATTTAAAAAAATTATTTTGTTTTGCGTGTTAACAAAGATTCATGATTTCAGCGCTTCATAATATTTTTGTAACATGTACTATGAATTAAAGAACCCATGTAATAAAATTTTATTTTTTTAAAAATTCTTGAAAATGCAAATTGGAAATTAAGTCCCCTTTCCTTTCTGTAATAACTTGTTCCCATCTAAATTCTTTCAGTTTCAGTAAAACATCTGAAATATTCTAATAACTTTTGGAAATTAATTAGGTTGCTCTGTTGTCATACAAGTTTTATGGTAATTTCAAAAACAAAACTATAGTGATTAAGAAGGAAATGTCAAATAATTTAATGAAAGCACATGCCATAGTCTAAGTCATAAAACATTTGAAAGTAAGTTAAATAGCTTCTAAAGTTACGACTCTATTATTTTTTTACTCATTATGTTACCTTATCTTTGAGGGCACTCTTGAAAGCATTTATAATAAAGTGGACTCCACCCCTGTCCATAACCTCCTGACAAAACTCATCTCGTACAGCAAGACATCCTAATGTTAAAAAGAGCTCAGCCAGCACAGGTGGGTTGTTTATGTGCTCTAGAAATAGTTTTTTAAATTATATTTCAATACATACTTCAGGCTTTGAGTAATTTTAAAATCATTTTTTTTTTTTTAATGAACAAAAGTTTTCTAGTAGTCATAAGTTCTTGAGCAAAAGGTTTACAAAGTTTATTGTTTGTAAAAGAGCAAATTTATTGAAAAACACATGTACAGAAGATCTTAAAAATGATTCTTATTTAAAGTAATGTGTTAGACAGTCATTTATGACACATCTATAAAATAGACTATATTTATAAATATATATTCATTTAATTTTCTATAATACAGGTTAAAAACCTATTATATTTAACTCAATTTTAATTATACATGGCCTTATATATTCAAATTAACACTCATTTCAATATACCTTCACATAACTGTAAAATGGCTTTAAATGCTGCACCATCAGTAACAATAGTCTTTGCATTTTCATGAGCACTACCAAAAGGTACCCGTACATCATCATCCATGGTCAGGGATCTAAGACAGATGGCCACCTCTTTGATAAGCATAGCTTCTGTTTTATGAAGTGTTAAAAGTTCAGAGAGTAGAATGATGAGATCTAATTCTATGAATGCTTTTCTATTGCCTTCATGTTTGACACAGTTCAGTCTCACAGCTCTAACAACTGCCTCCAGAAGGTTAGGACTGGTCTTAAATTGTTTTAAAAAGTTTATCAGTAGCTCTATACCATCCTGATCTATCAAATCTGGCTGCCCATTTACAAGAGAGCAAAAGGATGCTAAGACATGAATAAGATTCTCTGAATCATCCTTATATGAGTGTAATGCCTTCAGTAACACTGCATAAGCTCCATTGGAGCCTGCAAGACATCTTCGAGCTAGATCACCATCACATTCTTTTTGAAATATGGCTAAATTATCTAAAATGCCTTCACGCTGGTCTGGATTATTGTTCAGTAGGGCAGATATTTCTTTCAACGAAGAGACAACCGGATGGTCTTTAGTTTCTCCATCCCCACTGGCGTATAATGATGAGTCTTTCACAATAATATTTAAGTTGACACCCTAAAAAAATTAAATTATAACAAATAGACACAAATTATATATTAAAGATTGATTAATGCATTTCTACTCCCAAAAGAAACATATTTATTATACTCGGCATCTGACACTGTCATCAGGTTACTTAAGAAACTATTGTTTTTATTTGCTATGTCCTAATTTTTAAGTTCTAACACATATAAATTATAAGGAAACAATCATTTGCATGGCTTTGCAAGCAAGTATTACATCAAAATAACAAATAAATATGCATTATGAAACTTACTTGAGATTCAAACTGTTTTATAGCATCTTGAAGTGCCTCCTCAGGTTCCATGTCAAATTCAGACATATTTTCTAGAACTACATCATCAAATGTCTTCTGGCTAATTTGCTTTTCCATTTTTTATGCTCCGCTCTGATTTGAAACACAGTTATTAAAAATGGGGGATTAAAATGGTTTATAAAATCCTGTCAGTGGTCATTTTAAGTACTTTTTGATAATAACGTGATGAAACTAAAGTGCCACACAAAAGATAAATAAATAAACAAACTTAAGTGATGTTGCTAATTTGTATGGTTATGAAATTGCTTCATATATGTACAGCTTTGGCTATAGTTTGGGTTAAAAAAATAAATATTGACCAATGTATTCAAATACATAAAATTGCAGCAAGGGCTGTATTTCCCTAGATGATAAGTAGGCTTACACATAGGGCCTCTAAAGTCTAAGGGGCCTCAAAATTTAAGAATACACATTTTTTAAATTCACACGCTCAAAAAATGCTTTTGAAAATATACAATTTAAAATAAAATCTTGTCAATACTGAATCACAAATGATTTAAATAATATATAATAATGCACACTGTGGTGATATGAAAAAAAAAAAACATTGGAAAAAAAAAATGTGCAAGGTTAATTCCATGCACTGCTCACTCATTAAATTTAATCAGCCAATTGTTGTTGATTGCAATCTTGAAGTTGGTGCAGTGAACTGTTTTGGTATTAAAATTAAAAATGACAATTATAATTTCCTTTCATCATCCATCATGAGATTGGCAGTTTTAAATAAAGATGGTTAATGAGAACCAGTTTTCAGGTTAGAAACCGATAACTTGTTTTGATTTATTCCAGATTTAAATAATAAAAAATGTATAATAAACCAAATGTAAATGTATTCTTATTATTAGATCTACATTAAAAAAATAATTTAAAAAAAATAAAGTAATAAATGTGCTGTATAATTTCATAAAATTGTTAAGCTACTCAATAATACTTCATGTATCTGACCATACAATTGCTTTATTGATAAGATAAAATTCTTTTATTGATACAAAACAATTTTTGAAATCTTAAATAGAAAAATTTTAACAATTTAATGTATGAAAATACAAGAGTTTGAGATTATGCATAATTCTTCCACAAGGTAATGAAGTTTCTAAAAATATCATGAAAACGGTTGCGGAATATGAACTCATGCAAATAGGAAGGGAAAAGATCGCGGCTTGTGCCAAATGTCTTTTCAGTTTGCGCACATCCACTTGTTTTCAACATTGTGTGTGAACACCAGCATTTTTGGATCAACAAAATTATGTTGATGGACCACAACTGAGTATTTATAGATTCTGTGTCTGATCTGGTTTACGTTTGCATAAGCCGGCCATCCGTCTGATACAATAAGGATATAACTCTCTATGCACTCCTGTAACATGATCGCACGTCTGTCTGGCACTTCAATGAGAAAACAGCACCCACTCTCTCTTTCTATGTAACTGAAAACCCAGCCAAGCTCTTTGGACTATACTATTAAGGGACATCAATAAAACTATAATTGTTTAAATAGCAATTGAAACAGGAACAACAGTATTTTTTCATAACCAATGCTGAAGTGGAAGATTTCCCTTATTAATCAATGGCAATGGACACTAGAGTCTAGACTTAGTTTAGTCTAAGTCACTTAATTAATTAACTTTACTTTAAATACTACAATTTTGGTAATCTTGCAGTTCAGGTGCGTACATTATTTCTGATCAAATTTCGTATTATCGCATGTAAACTTACGTTTATTCTTTATAAAATTTAGTCCAGACAGTATTAGTTAACACTAACACTAAATTTAACAGCACTAACTTGTCTTTTTATTGATTTTTACAACCCCATTGGTACGTAGCCGGTAGCGTAAACGATCTCTCCATTTTCTTGTTGTTTTTTTTTACATTTTTCACCCTACATGCCAGACTGCAATTTTCCATTTCACAGTTTTTTTACAGGCCCCATAATTTAGATGTTAGCCAAAAGGCTTTTAAAGATGTTCATTTCCAAATGCCATCATGAGCGACGCTGAGTATATTGGCTAGTTTTAGGAAAAATTAAAATTATGAGTTCATTACCCTTCAGTACCGGTTTTTGAATATGTATAATCAAGTGTATGTGTACTAAGTTTGATCTTGTTCCATTCACCCACGCCCATGTAGGAGCCTTTATTCGGAATTATATTTATAAACCCCATATAAAAAAAAAAGAATTTTGGGCCCCTATAACATAACAGAACATCAAATTAAGTTCACCCCCAACCCCTTTTTTTTGTATTTCATTCTTTTTGTGAACATGCCTACAATTTGAAAATTTTGTTTAGCATAGCAACTTATATGTGATCAAAAATCTGGCAACAGGGTGAAAAAACAAAACAAATGGAGCTATGGAAGGTGGGGATGTTCAAAGACAATTTACAAGAAAGGGGAGCATTCCGACCCTGCCAACTATCGTCCGTTATCCCTCACCAGCGTGGTCTGCAAACTGTTAGAGCACATAATTGTAAGCACAGTCATGAAGCATCTTGAAAGCCAAAATATACTCAATGACTGTCAACATGGCTTCCGAATCAATAGATCATGTGAGACCCAGCTCCTCGAAGACCTGTAGAAGACCTGATGATAAATCTGGAGAACCACAAGCAGACTGACGTCCTGGTAATGGACTTCGCAAAGGCATTTGACTGTGTGAATCATAGTTTGCTTCTACACAAACTCCAGAGATATGGGATCCAAGGCACCACTAAAACATGGATCTCTAGCTTCCTCAGCCACCGATGCCAAGCAGTAGTGGTGGACGGTACAAGCTCCTCCTTTGTCGATGTGAAGTCAGGGGTCCCCCAGGGATCAGTCCTGGGCCCCTGTTTGTTCCTAGCATACATTAATGACCTACCGGAGAAACTGACATCACAGGCAAGACTGTTTGCAGATGACACAGCAGTGTATAGGACGATCGCCAACAGATCTGACCAGGACCAGCTACAACAGGATCTCAATCTGTTAGCTGAGTGGGAGATGAGCTGGGACATGGAATTTCACCCTGCCAAGTGCCAGACACTATCAGTCTCTAGAAGTTGTACTCCTCTACACTACCAATACGAACTGCACGGCCATATACTTGAGCCAGTTTCCTCCGTTAAAGTACCTGGGTGTTACCATTCAAAAAGAGGTCCGCTGGGACGAGCATATTATCAATGTATGTAACCAAGCAAACAAGACCCTAGGGTTCTTAAGGCGAAATCTAAAGATTGGCAACTCCTGGTTGAAAGAAAGAGCATATAAAGCCTTTGTACGTCCAATTTTAGATTATGCATCTTCAGTCTGGGACCCATTTACCCAGAAGAGCATTGACAGGTTGGAGGCGGTCCAGCGACGAGCAGCACGCTAAAGGAATACCTCTAGTGTTTGCAGCATGCTGGAAACACTAGGCTGGTCACCATTGGAGAAACGACGACGACAATCCAGGCTCTCCATGATGTACAAGATAAATAATGGGCTGGTCCACTTGCCTCAAGCCTTCAAACCTCTAGTGCATGATTCCCTCACAAAGTGGCACTGGAAATCAGTGAAATTTCCTCATCAACACCAGGGGCAGGAACAGAAACATTGCAAATCCATCTACATGCATAGGAGCCAAAATGATCAAAAAATTGATTGTGGGCCCTTAAGATATAGAAGAAGAAGAAAATAAAATGAAAATAATCACTGTATAATTCAGTATTATAGTTAACTAGCTTTGCCTGGATTAAATTTAATGAATAGGGCCTACATGACTATGACAATAATGACATGTAGTAGGTAAGTTTACATGGGATAATACGAAATTCGATCAGAAATAATAATAATATAAATATACTATATACGCACCTGAACTGCAAGATTACATCAATTTTAATAATACTAATACTTATTAAATTAGTGACTTATAATTATAAAAGAATTAGTATTGTAAATTAATTAATAAGTGCCAATAACTCAAATAATAATTAATAAGACACTTATTAAGAGGTCAATCAATAAGTGGAATTGAATAATAAATTATACTTATACTATTTTGGGTATACCGTATTTTATTTTAATTCTAAAAAAATAACTAAATTAGATCGTTATCATGCAGTACTGTCAAAATTAATTTACACTTGCCGTTAAGTTATTGGTGTCTAAACTGTGCCACTGTTTCATACGGCAAACATTCAATGTTTTCTCCCCCGTGGTATTGGTATTCGCAGACAGTACTTGTTCCGTTGTTGCCCGGTGTCAACAAATACCTTCCAACGGTGTAGTTTTAAAAACGAAGTGGCTGCGTACACCGCGGCGAGACGGGGGTACCTAGCAAAACCATGAACCTAGGCCTGCGTACATCGCGGCCAAATATTACCATTGGGCTGGGCTATACGGTGTAGTTTTAAAAACTAGTTAGTTTTAACAGGAGTATAACATTAATTGTAAACAAGTACCGGTTGACCAGTGTTAAAGACTGGCTAAGATTATGCGGCCAGTGGTGTTGCTAGGTACACCACACCGCGGTGTATGTAGTGCCAGTCTTTTAAAAATACAGATTGCTAACTTATAATTTTTTTCTTGCATTTGTCCCCCTTGTTGACTCTCCAGAGAGAAAAGATTTTAAAAAATCATCGTTTGCATAGGCCTAAAAATAATATCCTGCTGGGAATGTTTTTTTAGCTTTTACCTAATTATGTTATGAGTTAGGTTTAGGGTCCTAGGTCCACACGGCTAAATAGGAGTTCAGGAAGCAAACATTTTTTAATGTTCCTCTATAGTCTATAGTAATAGTATTAATTTAATTCTATAAACAAGAAATGGCACCGTATTTTGTTGACTAGCCCTTGTGTACACTTTTACTTTAGACTTTAGTATTTTTTTCCCCACTTAAATTGATTATGATTATTAATTCATTATGGCTGGCTAAATAAAAAAAAAATGGGAGTTACTGGTCTGTGGTCACTGCTGAAACCAGTGAAAACAAATGCATTATTAACAGACTGCAAGGGAAAGAAATTAGCTGTTGACCTTAGTGCGTGGATCGTTCAGTGTTCAACATCAGGTCCAGGGGGATCAACAGAAGCTTTTATCAAACTTTTATGCTGCAGGTAATGTTTTTTGTACTTCAATTATCCAATGTTAATAATTTGTAGGTTTAAATTTCCAATTGATTAGGCTCCTACCTAAGTATAGATAATAGGCCTGCTTATTATATAATAAACCAGAGCATCCCACATTTTTTTGTTTGTGTGTAGCTGTGCTCATTTAATTTATACTTTATACACCCCCCTAACCCCTTTTTAACCCACTAAAATCTCTGGCCATTTTATTTTCAAGGGTGGACATTTCAAAATAAAAATAAATTTAAACCATTGTTCTGAAATAAACAAATAACTAGGCCTTCACAAGACTAAAATAATTTTTACTTTCTTATTAGTTTACACACTAATTAGACATTTAAACATTAGGGGCCTACTTCTTAGAGAAAGCTGTTTTTGACCAAAGTTCTTTGTTTCTTAAGAGGTAACTATAAATTTGAGTGTCATACAATATTCTTAAAATTGTATTGAGTATTGTATGAGTATTTTCACCTTTACCGACTCCACATCAAGTCCATTCAGCTTCTTGATTCACTAAGAGTTTATCAGTGAAAAAAACCAAAAACCTTCCATGTTTCTTTTATAGGGCCATCCATAAATTATGTCTCATAAATTTTGCAGATTGTTTACCCCCACCCATTGTTACAAATTATCTAAAAAGTTCACGACTGTCCTTTACAAACCCTTAAAATAATGCATTACTGCATCTGTGTCACAAAAATTTCCCTACAACAGTGGTTCCTAACCAGAGGTGAATGCCCCCACTGTGGTGTGGAAGACCCTGAAAATTGTATTTCCTGCCATTGCTAGTTGTTGCTGCCTTAAAAAAAATCAATTTCATTAGCAGCAGTATACATTTTTCTGGTGAATTTTGTTTGGGCATTACTTGTATATTTTTTTCTTTCTGTTTCTAGAAAGTTAATTAAGATATAATAATTAAGAATGATAATTAAGAAATAAAACTGATTATTAATTATATTCATTAAAAATTTTTTTTAACTATATACATTTTCTGGGAAGTGTGGGGTTTGTGGGAAATGTTTTGAAATTGAGAGGGGATGCTGCAGTGCAAAAAGGTTAAGAATCCCTTTCCTAGAACATTTACTAATAAGAATTTTAGTCTTTAAAAAACATAGATCATTATTTACCCATGAAATTTTTCAGAGGCATCTTCTTCAAAGCTTTGAAACTTCTGTCATGTGGAATCTCTCTTGTTTGCATTTTGGATGGACCAGTACCTCCTTCTGTGAAAAAGAGTGTTAAGAGTAGAGAAAACTTTTATAAATACACATTGGAGGTAACATAAGCACATCCAAGTTTTATTTATTTCATTCTCTACAATAAGCCAACTTTTATATTCAGTTTACATTAGTTTAGTTGAAAAGTTTCTTTGTCAGTATATCTTAAATTTGGATATATTTTGTCAATATAAAGAATTTGATTTTCCAGATTCTCTGGCAGTATTTAAAATATTTAAAGTAAAGGCAGATTAAAGCTAAAAATGACATACAAATGCTTTAATTTGTTCAAGAATTTTTTAATAAAGGATTAATATATATATTGGTGAATTTAAACCAGGAGCCAGAATGATCAACACATTGATCGTGAGCCCCTCAAATATAAGAAGACGAAGGGTATCTGAATGTTTTTCATGACTTTTGCTGAATACTTTTGATTGAAATTACTGTTCTTAGACAATCCCTTAGTTATTTTCTTTTAGTATTGACCTATATTTTCTTTTTAAGAACATTTTATTTTCTTGATCAACATCTTCTTGATCAGATTATTCTGCACTGTGTGATGTCTGATATTTTGAAGACTGACACCAATCTCTGCTCTGGAGATTAAAAAAAACAACATGTCTTTAATTTGTCTTCACCAGCTGAAAATATCACTTGAAAAGTGTGATTTTGCATAAATATTGAGCCTTTGTTTCTTGGATGATACAGAGTACTGGCACATATAATTTCATATTGTTTTACTCTACTATACTTTTTAATCTTTCAAGAATGTTCATTTTCCTATCTGCCACATTTTGCTTCCTGATATCACAAAAAGATACTTATATGAGTGCATGCCACATTTCAGTCATTGACTTATTTCATGTTCTTATATAGAACCAGTCATCCCTGATATTATGATGGATGAGCTTACTCAAAGCTCTACAACTTTATTCACACCGGTACCAGAATACATATGTGTTTTCAACATCTTCTACAAATATATATATCTATATATGTTCAGAAAATATCTGCAGTTAATGTTGTAACATGGTCTTTGGTTCAATTAAGAAAATGGACTTCTATATATAGATGTTTTATAATCCAGCAGCACAAAGTTTTTAATATTTTGTCTACTCTAACAATCTTTAGTCTTAGACATGTAAGGAAAAAGATGGACAATGTCTTGCCCTACACTTTCATTTCTAGGACATTGGCTCATAAACCTAATTACCTGTTCTTAAAAATAATGATAGCAAACTGCTTAAATACTTTACCTTATTCATTTTAATAAAATAATTTATGCTTTTTTCAGTTGAAGGAGTTGTTACTTGCCATTGGTATACCTGTTATAGAAAGTAACGGTGAGGCAGAGAAGTTGTGTGCCTGGCTGGATTTTAATGAAGTAAATATCTAATAATGCAGATTTAAAAAAGATCAGAACTTAACTTTTTTTTTTTTTTTAAACTGTGAAATAATTTCCAATGACTTAAAAAATATTTTTTTATATTAACTTTTAATAAACATTTTACAAAAATTGCAGTTTTAAAAAAAAATGATTTTAAATGGTATATTTATAGAGACAGTCATTCTTTTAATTCCTGAAAGCATCCGGAATTAAATGTTTGATAAAGTAAACAAAAGTAAAGCATGCTGTAACCAAAAAAATTTCAGTGCCACAGCAATTACCTTTTTACAGTTACGGTACTTACTTTAAGTGATCCATGTTGAGGGCAAATTGATTTCAGGTTGTGGATGGTGTCTTATCTGTTGATGGGGATGCTCTCATTTATGGTGCTAAGACAGTTTACAAAGGAACTTTGACTAATAAAGTGAGGCCTGTTTTAAAAAGTGTTTTTATTTTAAAAAAAAAGATAATGATCTTTTTAGAAGAGCTAAAATTGATCTGAGGGCTAATGAGAAAAATAACATTACTCCCTTATTCTAGAAGATAAGATAAGATACGATTCTTTTACTGATCCAAATAAATGGAAATGTGTTTTGATTACGTTCTGCATATTCAATTCTCGCATATAAATAAATTCATATTTTAACCAAGGCAACATTTTACAATTATAAAAATTTAAACACAAGACATCTAAAGTGTTTCTCTTGTGTAGAAATCAGCCATCACTGAACTCCCTTAGAGCCAATAATGGTTTGATTAGTGATCATTTAGATTTGGTCACCACTGGGGGAGCAAGCTGATAAATTCGTTCAGACTTGGCAACAAAAGAAATTTATATCTTTCTGTCCTTACTTTAAGAGAAAAAATTCACCCCGATCGAGCTGATGATTAAGAGGGTGGGAAGTTGTTGTTTTTTTTTCAGTACTTAGCCTACCGTAGCCATACATTAGACAAATATTTATTACATAAAGTTTTTTTCTCAGGAACAGTCAGCAGAAAAATATGAAATGGCTAAAGTTACTTCAGTCCTGGGACTGACTCGGAGAGACTTGATAGCATTTGCATTACTTAGCAAAGGAGACTATTGTGATGGGGTGCCCAACGTTGGTGAGATGAAATTTATGGAATTAATGAAAGAGTTTAAACAGAACAGCATAGAGGATGCTCTGTTTAGGTGCTTTACTCACATCATTTATTTTCATTTTTATTCTATTAATTTGTTAAAATGTATCTGATTTAAATATAATATACTAGGGCTTAACCGGGGGTGCAGTTTTTTTAAAACAGGGTCTGGGTATTTGGACAAAATAACCTTTGGGTCCAAGTGTTAAAAAAAAGACTTCTCATTTTGTATACTTTATGCCTGCCTTAAAACAATAGGCCTACAGATAGTCCTACACCACACCTGCCGACCTTTAAACAATAGTCCCACACACAGTCCTACACCTGAGCTTCGACCTTTAAATAATGGGCCTACCAACAGTCCTACCTGCCGGCCTTAAAACAATAAGCCTACAGACAGTCCTACACCATAGCTGTGTCTTTTTTTAGGTTAATATTGTCCCCCTAAAGAAAAAAACTGTTTATATGAGTTAACCGTCACACGTGAAGGGGGAAGCAAAATGTACCGGTACATCAGAGATCGTCTATAATTCCTATCAAACAAAAATAATTATTTTTCTTCGATGTTAGATGAGAAGTATTTAATAATACTGACATGTTGTTCATAAATTATATTATTTCTCTAGAGTGCCCCCAATATTTTAAATATTTAGTAATACCTTTTTTTTTTAATTCAATGAGCCATTCTGGCATGTAACATTAAGATTTTAAAACAAAATTGGGATAAAGGTCAATTAAACATTTCAATGAGACGCTTATGAATCAATTGCTTACATTTGTATATCACCAACTCTATTTTTAAAAAAAACAGAAATTCAATATTTAAATTCCAAACATATTAATTACTTTTTTTTTTTTTTTACTACAAACAGTCCTTAAAAACTTAAATGTTTGTTTCTGTTTCTGCACACAAATGCAAATGAGTCATAGCTTTCATTGAGGCTAACACCTTGCTCATAAAATCTTGTGCAGAATGCAGTCATGGAAGAACAACACTGCATTAGACGCATTAGAAAGTAAGCAGAAGTCCTTGAAGGATTTTAAAATTAGTCATTGCAGCCAATGTCACCACCAAGGTAGGTGTGGATTTCTGGTGTTTTCCCCAGGAATTAAATAAATCAGTGTTCTAACATTACAAGGTGTTGATTAAAAATAAGTTGTTGTTTTTTTTTAAAGTAATATAATCCTTTTTGCTTTAAAGATGCCTAATATAATCCCATATAATGCTGCAAAATATATGGTAAAAATAGGGCTCAACATTTTTATTTTATAGTAAATATTTATTTTATTGTTATTTTATTATTAATAATGTTATTGCACATGGACAGTAACATTGACTTTTTTAAAACAATTAGTTGAGGGGCTTGTGTTATATGTGGATCATGTTATACGCGGGATTGTTTAGAAGGGGACTTTAAAATAAAACATTATGAAACAAAAAAAAACTTTATGAATGTTTATAAACCCAATAACTCCCTTAAAAACAGTGTGGCATTCTCAAAATCGGACGAGTTTGTTTCATTTGAAATGTGCAAAATGCAACTTAATTACGGTGAACAAGTGATGATGTTTCTGTGCATATACAGGCCACCTCCAAATAAGCAAAATAAGTTGAAGATATGTCTGTTTACTGTGGAGTTTATACAACTCCTTGACATGTATGCCACCAGCAACAACAATGTCATCATAATCGGTGACATAAACTGCCATTTTGACTCCACCACCGACAGCTACGTGAAGACCCTAAAATCAGCTCTCGACACACACGGAATGACTCAGCTTGTCAGTGTCCCGACACAGAAGCGAGGTTACATCCTAGATTGGCTTGTTGTCAGAGAGGACCGGGCAGCTATGATCCAAAACCTCATTATTGAGGACAAACTTATTTCTGATCACTTCCCAGTCGTCTTCGACTTTGACTTGAGGAAGCCAGGACGCCTTCTGCGATCAGTAACATCCCGTGACCTCCGACAGATAGATCTAGCGGCCTTTAAATGTAACGTCGCAGCCCTTGAGTGCGGTATAGATGACGATGCTACAGACTACAACAGTGGCCTCAGAGTCATTTTAGACAAACATGCACCACTGTCCACACGGCGCGTTACGGACCGCCCTTCCGCCCCATGGCCCACGCCCGAAATTAAGGACGCTAAGCAGAAGCAGCGACGTGTAGAACGCCAATGGCGGAAGTCGGGCTTGACTGTGCACCGACAAATCTTTGTTGACCACAGGGAACGAACCAAGAGGTTGGTCCTTGCAGCTAGGACTGAGTATGTTAGTCATCAGATTACAGGCAGCAGCTCAAGCAAGGACTTATTTCGCATTGTGGGTCAGCTGACCGGTAAAAACAAGGCTACATCTCTGCCAAATAACATTGCTGTAGAAGAGCTGCCAGACGCTCTAAATGACTACTTTATTACAAAAGTTAAGAGGATCAGAGCGAAACTTGACAGTTGCATCGATATTGCTCCAGAATTCTCAATATTCAACGGTTCTTCTATGGCTGAATTTGTTGAGGTCAGTGAATCGAATGTGAGGAAAATCCTCGCTGATACCCCAAGAAAGTCATGTTCGCTTGACCCTCTTCCAGCAGGGCTCTTGTATGAATGTCTGGATGAAATAGTCCCCATCATCACTTATATCATAAATCAGTCCTTAGCTACTGGTATTGTTCCATCATCTTTTAAAGAGGCGATCGTCACTCCACTATTAAAGAAATCAAATCTTGACCCAAATGTGATGGAAAATTATCGCCCCATCTCAAATCTACCATTTATTTCTAAAATCTTAGAAAAAGTCGTTCTCCTCCAACTCCTGGATCACCTCACTCAGTTTGACTTGTTTGAACCATTCCAGTCAGCATACAGGGCGCATCACTCTACTGAGACAGCCCTGTTGCGCGTCGTAAACGACCTTTTGTCGTCTTGTGATGAGGGCCAGGTATTGATTTTGTCTTTACTCGATTTATCGGCAGCTTTCGATACGCTCGACCACGGCATACTGCTTCAGCGTCTGCAACAAACGTTCGGTCTCACTGATACCGTCCTGTGTTGGTTCCGATCGTATCTGACTAATCGGGTCCAGTCAGTTATTTCAAACGGCTTGACCTTGAAGAAATCTAATATCGAATTCGGAGTACCCCAGGGCTCGGTCCTAGGCCCGGTGCTTTTCACGATGTACATTCAGCCCCTGGGTGCAGAGATCAGACAGTTTGACATGTTGTATCACATGTTCGCGGACGATACACAACTTCATCAATCCATGATCCCTTCTCAGTTCCCTCAGCTGCTCAGTATGACACAGAAGACAATGGAGTCAGTTAAGCACTGGATGACCATAAACAAGCTCAAATTAAATGATGATTTATAAGACTGAGCTGCTCCCCATCGCGACCACTCAGAAGCAAAAATCTGCAAATAACACGACATCCATTACTCTCAGGTGTGCGTATTGAGTTAACTCAAACAGTGTGGTACCTGGGTGTCTACCTAGATAGAAGACTAACTTTTGAAAGTCATATTAACATGCTATGCAAGGCGATTTTTCTAGAGCTGCGCAGGATTAGTCACATCAGGCCCTTCCTAACAAGTGATGCAACAAAGAGGCTAATGTCTGCATTTGTGCTATCACGCATGGACTATTGCAATGCTCTCATGGTGGGTCTTCCAGCTACGCTCCTGGATAAAATTCAAAGAGCACAGAATAATGCGGCTCGCATTGTTCTCCGCAAACGCAAGTTTGACCATGCAAAAACACTTCTGAGAGAGCTGCACTGGCTGCCGGTGCGTGCTCGCATAGAGTACAAAATCGCAACTTTGTGCTACCGCTGCTTACATGGCCTGGCGCCGTCCTATCTGAAAGAGCTGCTGACGCCTTATGTACCCACTAGAGAGCTCCGCTCATCCGATAGTGGCAAACTCTCAACACCACGTGTTTGCCTTGAGACTTACAGAAAGCGCACTTTGGCATTTGCTGGTCCAACAATTTGGAACGCCCTTCCTGTCGATCTAAGAAACAACCAGACACTGGAGTCCTTTAAAACCGATTTAAAGACACATCTATTTCGCAAACACCTTCTGGGATGATTGTCTACCTTATTTTCCATTTAATGCATAATGGCTGTGTTGCTTATGGTTGAAATGGCTAGAAAGACTTTGCCATTGTATGCTTGTAATTAGTAGTGTTGCATTTATTTTAAATGTGGTAAATTATAGAATTGTTTTTTGTTGACTTTGTACCGCGCTTCGAGCCTTTGGGGATGAAGCATGTTTTGAAATGAAATTTATTATTATTATTATTATTATTACATTCTAAGGGACCAAACAAGCTCATGTCAAGTCTGGCTGTGTGGCTTGTCAAACAGTTCAAGCTTGTACTTCAACCCCAAAAGATGCTGTCTCTCAACAGCATGGTCCTGTATGCCCATGTCATTGGCATTGCTTGGAGCAAGAAACCAGACCATACGGCAGTGAGCTTAAGATACGGGCCATGGCCTTGGCCAGTGATCCAGGCTTTCCAGACAATCTCGTAAGACTTATACTGCAGTGTTGGGGGGAAACAAAGACCTGTCAAAAATGTGTCTTTAAAAGTAAAACTGTTTTAATACAACTTGCTGATGTTGGTCAACCCATTGGCCTGTAGATTTGAGTTTCAGACATACTTATAGAGGTTTCAATAAAGCAGGTCCACTTTCAAAACAAAAAAAAAAAGAGAAGATTGCGCTTGTTGTTAAAATGGTAATAATCTGTAGCACTCAAGCACATGAATGTTATAAATTGTAATTTGTATTCCATAGCTCTAAAAAAAAGTTGTTGTAAATGCACTATATTGTATATATTATATATTCATAGATGCATATATAAACCTATATACAGGTATTTGTGTGTGCGAATATATATTAATCCTTTTAACTATTCCATTGTTTCCCCTATTTTCTTAGATTGTGAAAGAATTCCTTGAGCATGACAACCTCCCCGGGGACCTCAAGACAGACATTCTCACTCCAGACTTCCGTAAAATTCATCAGATATTTCATAACAGTTTAAATTATACATTCGAGAAGACCATGTCATTTCTAATTCCCACCTATATTAAAATGGCATTGCATGGGTTAGTGCCTATGTCTTATGTGTCATATGCAGAGCCCTTAAGGTAAGCAGGATATGGAGGATGAATTTAACCTCTGACACACTTGTAGGATTTAAAAGATACAAAAGTTCCTTTGATTTAAAAAGTTTTAGATAAATTGACTAAACTGAATTTTTTTTAATGCTTGATTATTTCAACCAGCCATTTTGCATTTATATCAAAATTAAATATTTCTGTATTGAAACAGTAACAATTAACACTAACTAATGAAGCAGAACATTTGAAACATTTAAATTTACTGACAGAAATTGGAGCTTTCATTGTTGTTTTTGATGATCCTTGCTTTTATTTGTAAAGCATTCTGAAGGTTCACACTCTTGAAGCCAAGAAATGTTTCATGGTCAGTTGGGTTATAAAAGAAAATGAAAGGCAAGGTGGGTAATAACTTAAACAATCTTTTGTTATGAAATTGGATCAGAACAAAAATTTTCACAATGCATTTTTTTTTTTTTGGATGAATGTTTTATATAGGAAAGGAAATATTGGAACAAGGTATGTGAAAGCTTGAAATATAAAGACGGGATATGAAAGAAGAAACATTTTTCTCACAATGCACTTTTTTTTGGTGAATAGTTCTTTTATATAGGAAAGGAAAAAGTGGAACAAGGTATGTGAAAGCTTGAAATATAAAGACAGGACATGAAAAAAGAAAGTTTCTTAATTTGTCCTGTCTGCTGAGGAAGGCTCTTAGCAGAAACATTCTTCTTTTATTGTCCTGT
Source organism: Lymnaea stagnalis (assembly GCA_964033795.1). NCBI lineage: Eukaryota > Metazoa > Mollusca > Gastropoda > Lymnaeidae > Lymnaea > Lymnaea stagnalis. Next base: position 1,045,977 of record CAXITT010000021.1, on the reverse strand, counting down.
CTTTATATTTTAAGCTTCCAGGCACCTTGTTCAACTATTTCCTTCACACAGCTTGAATGTTTATTATCCTTTATGTAGTAACTGGTGCACTGAGCAATTCCAAAAAGATTGTCAGAAACTTTTGTTATTTTATTTTTTTAACAACTGTGACAAGTCTTTTTTTTCTTTACCTAGATTTGGGTGAGAGTTTCACTCCTGGCACATGCTTTGAAATATCTGTACCCATTGGTCTGTTTACATCCAATTTTCCTGAAATGTCTGCAAAATTCAATGGTAATTCATCTTTTATAAAATTTAGTTATTCATGCACCAGCCTTCCTTTTATTTTGCAGACATGATAATAAACACAGGTAATAAAAACTAATGACTCTTCAATTCTAAAGACAAATAATAATATATAAAGAGCTTGTTTCCAAAACGGGGTTTCAACCATTTTCGAAAAAAAAAAAAATTTGTGTATAGAAAACCAGGTTCCTTTAGGACAAGGTGAAGTTTATTTACAAAACACATTATATTCCTATTTTATTCTTGTCTAAAAATGATTAAATTCTTTTAACGCAGTATGTACTTTTTTTGTAAAAAGTTAAATAATCTCAAAAATGGATATAAAGCATTTTGAAAATCAGCTCTTCATATATAACTGATGTTTCTTGATTATTATTACAAAAAATTGTATCTTAACATTTTTTAAATGGGGGTTTATTCATTAACATGCTTAATATTTTACATTTTAATTCATTTTGAAAAGCGAAGCTACAAGTTTGTGTACTTCATTTCGATACATGAACTGCTGTTGATACTTCTTGCAAACCTATGAGCTCATATCTACTTCAGTGCAAGAAAAAAATGCTTACTATATCTAACTTAGTTCTAACACACCCAACCATAATATATTTACAGCTGTCAATACTAAAAGAAAGGCAGTTCGAGAAGGACAGAGGCAGCAAAAGATGACTTCATTTTTCAAAGTCATGAAAAGGGATCGAACTTGAAGTAGGTGTTACCATGCACAAAAGAGAATTGTCATCCAGCTGCTGATGGCCAGGAATGTTGCTCTCAACAGAATCACTCACTGGAAGAAGTCGATTGTCATAAACAAATTAGCAAGGTCTTATCAGCATATTTGTATTCTTCCTTTACTTGAAGAAGTCTATCTGAATGTTTATTGTATTTCCTTTGTAAATCTCAAATGCAATTGTCCTAATGTGCCAAAAAAGTTTTGTTGGCATGAGTATTGATTATAATTTTTAAAATGCTTATCAAATCCATCAATATTTTGTATAGAAAACCTGTCAAAGAAATATATCTATAATCATTCTTGAATGGATCTTGTCTGCCCTGAAGGGACATAAATTATGAATGAAAATCAGGTGAAATGCCAGTGTCATTATTATAACATCCCTTCGAAAAGATAGCTTGGGGTTTTCCATAAAAATGATTTTTTCCATAATTCAAGGTTCTCAGTCATGATTTGACCACAATATGGATTAAAAGAGAAATAGGATGATAACATCTAAAGGGCGTGATAAATGGTGGATATATGGACCGCATTCTGGATTAATTTTTTTAGATTATGCATCTCATCCTGTGAATTACACATGCAATGTGATTGCGTTGCCCTAGCTAATCATTAAATGATTGTTACAATTTTCTAGTCGAAATTTAAATTAATGTTAAATAGCATTCTCAGATTATGCTACTTTTACCACTAGTTATACATTAAGTTTTTCAGAGTGCACAGGGTGCTACACATATTGCTATATGTACAGATATTCATTCCTAGTTTTAAAAAAATCGACATGGTGGTACATTCATTTAATCATATTATTTAAGTGGTACAATATCAAAAAAATGTTTGAAACTCCTGTGTACTGAGTGAATTGGCTGTTAGACCTGACTGAAAGGTATTGATAAATGTTTTATTAATTAGAGATAAAAAGTTGGCTGTTGATCAACGTTGGTGAGGTACCATATACAAAATAAATAAATGATGCAATGATGCCATTCATGTTGAAACAAAAGGATAGAAAATTTAAAAGTAAAACTGTTGGTAGTTATTATTCTATAACTACTTAGATCAGCTGTACCCAACCTTTTTTTCATATGAGGAACCTATTCACAGACTCACTGTAAAAATAGAGCACAATAATACACTTATCACTTACTTGAGTAAAAATATTTCATTGTCAAAAAATAAAGGAGAAGAGTAGTTAAGCAAGACATGAAGGAAAAATTGTTGATGCAGAAATAAGAAAAAAATAATTTTTCATAAAATTTATTGATTACAAACATATTCTTTGAGAAGCTTTTAATTTCATTTTGCATTTGGGAATATATGACCTTCAATCACTTTTGTTTATTTCCATTTATGACGCTTTTGTCAAGGTGTAAATGTTCGACATATGTAAAATCATTCAAAATGTTAAAACCTTAATTTTTTTTTTGTACATATTACTTTGTATACTATACCATCTTACCCTCTACATTATTATCTCCCTTGTTAAAAGTTCTATTGGAAATACAATGATTTTTATGTTTTAAACAAAACAAAAATTAAGTTTAAAAAATTTTCAATTTATTTACTTCTTAAATTCCTGTTCATATTTTGGGATGTCAATGTATTCTTACAAATTTTTATGAAAAACAAACCGTTTTTATGTATGAAAGAAACAAAATAATATATTTCTACAAACGATGACATTTAAATTATTTAATTATGTCCCAGTGATGTTCAAAGAGATACATTTTTTTATAACCATCTTACACACATACCATTTATCAAATAATATATATATATATATATGAATGCCAAGGAATGAAAACAAAACAAACTTGCATTTGTCTTGTGTTCCAATCCTCTTTGATTGATATAGATTTCTAATGAGCTTGATTGTTTGTTTACTCACTGTAATATATTGAAATAATTTCTTTTTAAATCTATATGGTAATGTATAGACCCGCAATATCATTGACATTGCTTTTCTTGGTGTATTTCTCTAGTGTTTTTAATTCTTTTTGGCATTTTTATTACAATTTGAAAAAATTTCATCAGACAAAGTAAAGTCATTGTCATAATGAAGTCATTGTCAAAGTTAAGATCAGAACACACATTTTGTCTCATCTATAATCATTATTTTTGTGGAGTAATTTAATTTAAACAAAATTTATGTTCAGTGTCATTTGATATCAATTAAACAAGCATTTAATGAATAATTCATATACAACACATGTTTGTCTCTTTTTTTTTGTGTGTGTCTTTTGTGGTTATGTTTTAATTTGCAATTCTTAAGGGAAAAACAAGGAAAGTAAATTCAGTAAGGGAAGCTTGAGGGAAGTCTGTATAGATGGGCATTGATAAGGAAGTGCAAGCGGTGTGATCAAAATTGGCACACCATAGATCTGCAGCATGCATGTGCAGTGCTAGGGGTGTGATCAAATTTGGCACCACGTGCAGTGCTAGGGGTGTGATCAAATTTGGCATCACATGCATGTGCAGTGCTAGAGGTGTGATCAAATTTGGCATCACATACATGTGCAGTGCTAGGGGTGTGATCAAATTTGGCATCACATGCATGTGCAGTGCTAGGGGTGTGATCAAATTTGGCATCACATGCATGTGCAGTGCTAGGGGTGTGATCAAATTTGGCATCACATACATGTGCAGTGCTAGGGGTGTGATCAAATTTGGCATCACATACATGTGCAGTGCTAGGGGTGTGATCAAATTTGGCATCACATGCATGTGCAGTGCAGGGGTGTGATCAAATTTGGCACCACATGCATGTGTAGTGCTAGGGGTGTGATCAAATTTGGCATCACATGCATGTGCAGTGCTAGGGGTGTGATCAAATTTGGCACCACATGCATGTGCAGTGCTAGGGGTGTGATCAAATTTGGCACCACATGCATGTGCAGTGCTAGGGGTGTGATCAAATTTGGCATCACATGCATGTGCAGTGCTAGGGGTGTGATCAAATTTGGCACCACATACATGTGCAGTGCTAGAGGTGTGATCAAATTTGGCACCACATACATGTGCAGTGCTAGGGGTGTGATCAAATTTGGTATCACATACAAGTGCAGCACTAGGGGTTTGATCGTATTTGGCACAACGTAGATGTGCAGTGTGACGAGATGTAGACCTTACAGTCTTGTTTTCATCTAAGTCAAATTCTTACTATTATAATTATAGTCTCTCACTTCTTCACACGGGCTAGTGTAACTGATACAAATACACCAAACACTGAAGATCTTGATATAAGTTAAAATATGAGTTTATTATATACATCGTCAAAACCTGACGGAGTAATGTATACCGTACTAACAATCCAATTCTTTAACAAATCTACGTTCTCCTTTAACGATTCATCAAGCCGAAATTCTCAACACACAAAACAAGCTATGCCGTGAATATCATACAACGGCCATCTATCCACCATACCAGCAACTAAACTAACGCTTCATTTTCCCCTGCCCAAACACATCACAAATATCTCACACAAAAGACACAGCCACACACATAATCTCTACACTAAACATCTTTTACATACCAACCAAACATAACAAAAGTGACTCTCATATCACAACAGTGATTCTCATACCCTTGACGCAGTGCTAGGGGTTTGATCAAATTTGGCACCACATATATGTGCAGCACTAGGGGTGTGATCAAATTTGGCACCACATACATGTGCAGCACTAGGGGTGTGATCAAATTTTGCACCACATACATGTGCAGTGCTAGGGGTGTGATCAAATTTGGCACCACATACATGTGCAGTGCTAGGGGTGTGATCAAATTTTGTACCACATGCATGTGCAGCGCTAGGGGTGTGATCAAATTTGGCACCACATACATGTGCAGTGCTATGGGTGTGATCAAATTTGGCACCACATACATGTGCAGTGCTAGGGGTGTGATCAAATTTGGCACCACATACATGTGCAGTGCTAGGGGTGTGATCAAATTTGGTATCACATACATGTGCAGCGCTAGGGGTGTGATCAAATTTGGTATCACTTACATGTGCAGTGCTAGGAAGGTGCTAGCGGCGTGATCACACTCGGCACCATCTCAAAGCCAATTCCAAAATCAAGACCAGATTTTAAATCTCCTTGAAAACTTGCCAGAAGGGCTGCTTTTACTATTTCATTTTAAATATCATCTTTTTGGCTTTTAACAATTCTTTCAATACTTCCAAAATATTATCAAAATTTCATCATAATAACACCATGCTTTCAGCTGCGTCGCATTTCACTGCGAGTAATTAGATGTTAATCCCTGTCTTTGTACAACGATCTAGATTTTAAATGAATAAAATCTTGCATACAGTGGAGTCCCACAGTGACAGATATATTTTCATCACTATCCCACGTGTCCCACTTTTAGCATAACGACCATCATCATGGCGAAATTAGTTCAAGGAGATTGTACCCACATGACGTCACGCAATAGCTGGCGTGTTTAAAAAATGCCCCCATAGTTCATCTCATTTCTTCACCCACCTCCTCCTCCCCCCCCCCCCCCCCCACGTTTATTTTTTTCGAGTGTTACCGCATTCTTTGTTGATCGACTTTTACCGCATTCTTTGTTGATCGACTTTTACCGCATTCTTTGTTGATCGACTTTTACCGCATTCTTTGTTGATCGACTTTTACCGCATTCTTTGTGAAAAATATAATATTTTGCCGTCTAAAACGCTCTCTATGGCTTCATTTTTCTGATGGCACACCGGAATTGTTATGTTGAATTGGGTAAATATTTTATTTATGTGTATATATATATATGCAATCAACCGAAAATGCTACTCCATCAAAAAAAGTACCTCGCGGGATGGATTGCTCCATCCGCCCCCACTTCATACGCTAATGTGTTGAATAAATTTTGCAAAGACTTGGTTTTACGTCAAATTACTTCACCCCCCAACCCCCCCCCCCCCCAAACCCCCACCAAACCTAAACTGATTGCCCCATCCGCCCCCACTTCATACGCTTATTTGTTTAATAAATTTTGCAAAGACTTGGTTTTACCTCAAATTACCTCCCCCCCCCACCCCCCCCCCCCCAAACCCCCACCAAACCTAAACGGTGAACTCCATCTTATTTTCCTGACGTCACATTTGTACGACTTCCTTGAAACATTCCATATTAAAATTATATAAGAAGCATGTACATCAAAAGCATAAATCCCTCACATAAGTCCGTAATGTGTAATCCCACATGATTAGTAGGCCTGCTAATTAACCAAGCTAATATAATGTTCGCCTCCCCCCCTCCCACACACACTCTCAAGTATTTTACATGAAGATATGAGGAGGAATCATACACTAAATTGTCAGATTCGGAAACCGTGCAGATAATATAGACGTACATACTGAGTGTATCTCGAATACAAATATCAATAAAATTATTTTTTACCTAACTAATCATTTGAAATATTTAGTCCGTGTAGAAAGATGTGCATGTTGGTAAAAACAACATTAACACAACCAAATTGTAGCATGAGGACATTTCAGGGAAGTTATTTTAGGTAGGCCTACTCCATTTATGTGTTCAATAAATTGCATCCTCTGAGTCAAATCTATCATTTTTTGGATGGTTTTGTAAATATTATTTCGAAACGTAACCAATGGCTCAAGCCTCTACAAGCTCACCCAACAGTATATCTTTGTTGAGTCTGTCCATAGTGAAATTTCAATGTTGAATGCAACACCTTAACCTGAAAACTTCCAGTGTACTGCTACCAAGTTGTTGTTGTTGTTTTTTTTTTTTTTGGTTTAATTCAGATATACAGAAAACAGTGGAGGCTGAGCTATTTGGGGGGAGACTCAGGCTGAAATAGCGGTAAGTCTAAGTGAGACAGTAAGACCACCACGGTGATCGCATGCGTCTTTTGTTGTTCTATTATTTAATTTATTGTTGTTATAACTCAAGATAATAAATAAAATTCATTCGAGTTTTTCAGAGGTATGTTAGTCTAGAACAGGGAGATGTATATTTGTTTTTGTTATTTTAATTGTGTTCTTTTTTTTGTTTTAAAATATCAATAAATTATTTCAATAAAAAGTGTCCGTCATACCGCTTTATTTAAGGCTTCAAAATATTTTGGTCTATCGCCACGTAAAACGGAATAATACGAATGGTCAAAAAAGAAGGAAGAATAGTAATCCTGAAACAGCTGTAGCGTTATCAAAGTCAACGCCGATTGGTCAAATCTGTGGCACTTGGCATACTTCCGGAGTCCACCGTCACAGTGCTGCAAGTCGTGCGAACCTTCGGGGCACATACAGTTCGGATCCATGGCGCACGCGGCCCACGTTTGCACCAAAACCTGACGTGTGAACGGCTGGTTCAACAGGGCCACGAAGCCGGCTTCCAGTTCCTGAAAGTTGGCCACAGAACATGGCTGAATGTTGAAGTACTTGAACATCGAGGGGGCCGTGTTGTGCGCCACAGGCCTGACGTAACGGTCCGAGAGGGATAACAGGAGACCCTTATTGGCCAGGTCCGTGAAAAGATCCTCATTTTTGGTGGAGTTGAAGCGCACAGAGGTATCTGCATATATCAGCATGTCCGTCTTGGTCAGATGGGCCTGTAAATAAAGAAAGAACAGTAAACATCTTTATTATTGAACTTCGTAATATAACAAGCTAATGCAATTGTTTTAACAAATAAATTATTTTTTCTACAAAATATCTCTTAGATGCAAAATGAAGAATAAAGGCGGCAGGGGGGAAAAATCGAGAAAGATGAAAGTAAATGGGATGTTAGCATTGTAATTTAATTACGGAATGATGGTTGCGCAAGAGCAAAGGGACATTTAAAAAAAAATCAAACTCTTGGTCTAAATTGTTAAAGAGATAAAGAGTTGCAATCTCAATCGAGCGATAAGCGCTTGTTTCAAACCCTGCGGATAAAATTACAGACTTGATAAACGAGTTAGTATTTTATAAATTATTTAGTATGTCCTTCTTTAATTATTCAACAAACCTAGATAAAAGGGCTTTAAAAGAATTCTTAATATAACATGGCACAATACGTTTGGGGAACTGTCCACAAAAATATATGCGTGAATAAAAAACACTAGTTACCTCAATGATGAGCACTTTCCAGGCAAAACACTTGATGTTTCTTGTGGCGTTGGTGGGCAGAAGATGGACTGGGAACTTCAGGACTTTACAACGGCAGTGTCGCATCAACTGTGTGAATATATATGGATATATGTTGTCATTTGTCTTCATGCTCTCTATTTATAAGCTTATTCATGACACAGGGGCAGATTGCTGCGTTATACCTTTGACGAGTTTAAAACAATGTATGAATAAACGCTAATTAGCCCGCCAAACAATGATGCCCGCAGTGCGTGAACTTACCATCTGCTAAAGTCACTTGACAAAACATGCATTCAATTAGCACACTTTATAAGATTATCGATTAGTGCTCCCCCTCCCCCACCGGTACGCCACTGCCCCTGGACTATATTCATATTCTGATTTCCCACCGCCCTTTACACCGCGTCTTGATTGCACCAACAGTTCACAACCCGTCAAACAATGGCGGTGACACCGGGGTGCGCTTCCCATCTGCTGAAATTACTTTTTTTTTAAAATACACCCGTGTAACGTACTCTATAACAATCCCAATTAATGCTTCCTCTCCCCCATTTCTAAGTTCACAACGACACACTTTTTTTCACGCAGCTGACCTATACTTATATTCTAAAGTCCCAACCCCTTTAATACTGCAGATTTATTACACCATATTTAAGTTGAGAATATTTCTGTAAAAAGAAAAGAAAATATTACGCACCAAACGCACGTGCGGTATTTTTAAGAATCTCGTGCAGCGCAATTATCGGGAATTTTATTTAATAAAATCAGCGCCATCTGGTGGCGTTGGTGACATTGTTGCATGTGTCTTGATAAAATGTGTCATTTGATTATGAAAGCAAATCTTCTTTTTTCTAAATAATTTTTCCACCAAAATATACTTAGAATAGGTCTTATCCAAATGCGTTATTCGTGTAAACATTTGAGAAAAATTAATGCATTTTTTTTCGCACCTTAATTTTTTTTTTTTACATTTAAAAAAAAAAATTGTATTCTAAAATAGCTCTATTAGCTTTCTTCTTGTTGTCTAAACAGACCCTTGTTTATCAAGACAATTTTCCAGTTGTTGGGGCGTGTCAACTATTTGTAGATGAAGAATAGAGACATGTAGGGTTAGCCCGATCATACGAAGGGGAAAATCTCTGAGGTGGGGGGGGGGCTGAAATGGCGCTTCCACCCACATTTCATCAATCAATGATAAAATGATATAGACGACGGCGGCGTAGCTAAACTTTGGGCTTAAACGCTTTTAAAATAAGAGGGCGCCGGGACTGTCAATTTGATCGAAGAGTTGGGGGGGGGAGAAGAAATCTATAAATCTCTAGTAAAAGTGAGGAGGGGGTGGTGGGGAGGCCCGGGAGGGGAGGACCCCTTGATAATATAAGAATGAAAGGATGCATTTTTTCGCATAACTGAATTTAGTTTTTTACCCTTCTACACTTAATCAGAGAGCAACAGAAAAGATTCTGGTGGAAATTTAGGAGTTCCTAGCCCTGGTTGTGTTAATACAAATTCTTTTTTTTTAAAATTAGTTACTAAATAAAACAGTTTTTATAAAAATTCCTTTTATCTTTTCAGTAACGTCACCCAGTGCAGTGAACTAATAGCGTCAGCCACACCCCCCTTCCTTTCCCCCGACTTCCCCCACGGACTCATCAACGACGACGACGACGAAGAAGAAGTTATCCATATTTAGAATGACTTCAGAAAAATTTGTCTGACAGGCACTACCTTCCAGCAGTCTCGGCTCTATCGCACACAGTCCGCTTAACATGGAACGGGAGATTCTTGTTTTTGTAGTCAAGGGATTTTTGCATCAACGTGGATGTCTGCACACAAAAAAATATTTGATTCACTCAGGTTGTGAATTTCTCCTCTGCTCGAAACCTGACCAAACAGTGTGTATCTTGCAAGTAATGGCGAACTTTGGGAGAAAAAAAAGGGGGGCGGGGTCGCAAAGGGGCCGACTAATTCGCTAATATTTAAATATATATATATAGTTAGTAGGTCGAAATCAACGATGACCACTTAAAGTGGTAAAGTTGCTGAGGAGACCTGCCTGTGGGAGTGCCTCGTTGTCTGGCACCCTGTCCTTTCTGAGACTTGTCACATGAAAGTGGATCAACAATTTTGCATGCCCTTGATAGACCATCCACTTTTCACAGACATAGAGAAACGCATGGATCTTAGCCGCCTTGTCGCCCTTCATTTTAGTTTGAATGCTGATACCTCGCCTGGTCCACACATTCTTAGACTAACGCTTCTAGTGGGCGTCAATCTTCTAGGGGAATCAAGTTTCCCATATATTTATGAATATCGAAAAGTCTTTTGGCAATTTTATTTCACCTAAAAGCATATCCTCATGTGTCACCACAACCGGATTAAATTTTTGTATGCATAGCAGGGGACGTCGTAGTCACAGCTGGCCTTATGCTACATTACGCCTAATTTTCGTGCTGAGATGCCCTGCCTCGTCCCCAAGCGCCTGAACGTATCCCTTTGCCCCTTCCCCTCGATGAAATTGCCTGAAAGAAACACTGTCCATAACGCATGGCCCAAATGTTTTTATTTACATTATTTGAATATGTAAGACAGGATATAGGGGGCCTCAGAGCATCACTCTGACCAGGGCCCCCGATGCTGTTAAGCCGGCAGTGGAGGCAAGTTTGGGAGTTCGCCCCGGGTGGAATTTAGTCAAGGTTCGCCACTGAATGCTGGTGCCCAGGGTAAATTTTCCCTGGCCCTGGGTATTACTAATATTTATTAGTAAAGTTGAAGATCAATAATCTTAATGATATATATGAAAGATAGTCTGACAATTTAACCCTCTTAACGTTTGCCTGTGTCCAAACTTACCTGTTCTAATTGTCCTTTATCAAGTCCAAAGTCATAATAGTAAAGTGAAATGTTGTTGAACTTGGGAAAAACATTTTTGTGCAGCGACTGGATCAAGCCTTGACTCTCTGCAAAGTGATTGGCTGAAGCCCCGGTGATGATGGCCAGGTGGCTGCTCTCTAACTGGGCGGTTATATCTTTGTGGGGATTCGAAAAGGCTGTCCGTGATTTCCGGGTGACTGACAGGAGTGAGCCTATGCTCAGTTTTAGGTCATGAGTCAGGGATGTGCCGCACTCTGTGTCGTAACAAGGGACCGCTAAGGTTTGGGGGTGGGGCGCAATATATAGTATATATTAGTACTGAAAGTTTAAAAAGGGCTGCTAATGTCACCACGGGACGACTAAAGTGGGATAAAGAATCAAATAATGTGTGGTAAAATATAAATATAGAATAGTTTAAACCAGTTAAAAGTAGAAAATAATTTGCACATTTCTTAAAATGCAGTACGCAAATAAAGACGTGCAGAAGTGTAGCTGAGCACACTATGCACGCCAAAAAGATTTGAATTGAATGTAAACATAAAAAATGTTTTGTTTTTTTTTAATTTTAAAATTACTTTGTGCATAGTCTTTAAAAAAAAAGTTTTGTTAGTAATTTTATCAGCTACTAGTTAGTAATAACATTTTAATCATTGTATAATTTCGACAAAAATTAATTTTTATTTTTTTAAAATTCCCCACAATCCTTAACCTAACCTCCCATACCCAGCCATTTCCTGCCGTTCACTGAACGAAGCAGACGCGATGTTGACACAAACCAGATGTGACATTTCATGTAACCACAAGACAGACCATCAACTGAGCGAAATAGATGCGTGCGTAAACAAAACAATTGTGCTACAAACTTACCCTATGAGATTTGATAGTAGAAATAAAGTCTTTAATGATATCAAAGATGTCAATGCTAAAAAGTATATAAACGTCACATCTGACCAACTACATTTAAATACATCCGTATTTCCGTATCTTTACATACCATTATGGTGTATATTGATTCTTCCTCCTACAGTGAAACAGTACACATTTCTGTGATTGTATCTTAGTAGCCTTTATGTATAAAATGTAAAAACGTACCAGGTCGCTTTTCGTCTTTACACGCGGTGTGGACTGGGTATTTTGACAATAGATGGTTTTCTGCCAGGTCTGGAGTGGAAAAAAAGGATTTAAAGTAGACATCTTGGATTGTTTAGTCTTGATATTTTCTAATTCATGTCTGGACTTGAAATAGATATTTTAAATAATTAAAATACGAACTTTCATGATAATTACCGGATTTTGTCAAAATTTTGGCCATAATTTGGAGATTTCAAAAACAAATTCATCATCAACTGTATGTTTTGATATAACCATCTCATAATGAAAGTTATGTAACAAACTTGTGTATGTTTTTATTTGTGGTGTAGCGTGGAAGAGTCTTTATGTGCTGTACCGTGTCATACGCAGTTACAACAATGTGTGTATTAGTTGCTAAAATCTTTGAAAAGAATTCCTTTTTTGTTTGTTTCTTTGTTTAATCTGTAATTATCTTCTTTAAAAAATATTTAAAAATCTATTGTTTCATGCCCGTCGTTGGCGCTAAAATTAGGTGCAGAGGTCAGCAGGTTGCCAGTAGAACCGACCTGGGTTAGAGGCTACAACACTAAATAATAACATGAAACAATAATTAACGCCATTTTACCTGCGAATTTCTCGTAGTACAGTTTTGAGAGTAATTCCTCCTGCCTAAAAATGGCAAAGAAATTTGATTTGAAATTAAACTTAATTTAGTATAGATTAGATTTTAAGGAAACACTTATATTGTTCAAAATTTATATTTGTATTTAAAAAAAAACAAACAACAGTATAAGCAACTAATAGGCCCTAGCGAGTTTTTCAAAGGTCTTAAAGCAAGAATTTGAATATAAAAATTGCCTCTAATTCTTGAGATGTATGGGGCCTATATCTTAACTTTCTCCAAGCAGTGCCGGATTAACGGGCATCAAATGAGGCTCGTGCCTAGGGGGCCCCGCGCCTTTTATGGGGCCCCGCGAACAGGTATCCGGTTTTTTTAGGGGAATAGGAGTTGTGGGACTTGAACTGATCTTGATATGATTTGTAATGATATGAATATATCATATTGGTGGTCATCTTGGAAATCTGCAATCCTAACAAGTTTAGGGGCGAGAAGAAAAATTGCCGGTAAACAACACACGTTTTGCTTAGACGGAACTCTTCAGAGAGAGGATTTTGAGATACTTTTGTCTTTTGGTGACATCATGGGTGAAGATAACAAAAAGCACAATGTCAGTTAAATAGGTCAGTGAATAAGCTACCAAATGAAGAAGAGAAAAAAAAAAGCCTTGATGTCGTAAAGTAAGTTGACTGGAACTCAGATTTGATTTGCGGGGGGTGGGGGGGTAATTTTTAAAATAATATACAGTGGGTTGGTAAGCAAGGGCGTAACCTTGAGCAAATGCTCCATGGGAAAATGCTCTCCCCAACACACAAATCGATGTATATCGTGTTTGGCCTAACTACCCCAAAGGGTCTTGAGGGGTGTTCACCTCTTCCCATATTAGGTGTTAAGCCAGAGGTGACATGGCTGATGGCACAAATTATTTAGCCTTGTTTGCTTAATATTTCTAAGATCTGCATGCAGTGGAAAAAAAAGTCAACAAAAATAAATTTTTGGAATTCATCAAATTAAGGTACCTTTCATAACATCGCGTTTTCTTATTGTTTATTGTAAGAATAACAATTAGCTTATCAGGTGTCGTGAAATATTAGTAAGTGCTGGTCAACCTATGCCATGGCCTAGGGCGCAGCAGTCAAAGGGTGTTTGTGTGTGCTTGTGGGGGGGGGGTCATGTATATACAGTAAAAAAAACAACAACAACAACCTACTATTTACTCATTTTCAGAATTATTTTGAATTTTAAAAATGTACATCCTTATTGAATTAAATAAACTGAGAGGTATATTTGCGTAGCCAATCTTTATATGTTAGGCTGTCCTGCACAGTAACGGACAAATAGCATTAACTATTTATCTCACACACTCTCAGCGTAAACCAAGAAAAGTTTTTAAAGAAAAGTTTCAGATTTGGCATTACAATATTGTTTCAAACTGATTTAGTTTCTCATATCGCTTGATTTCTTCATATATATATATATATATATATATTATATATAAATACTGATACTAGGTACCTGCGTCAAACATATGGTTAACACTTTGAAATACGTTTACGTTTACTCAGTGCTGTAAGCAGAAAAAAATTGACAGTGGTGCTCGTTAAATTATAAGTAAGAAGTGGGGCGCTAAGATTTTCATTACTAAACACGAATCATGCACAACTTACGGCTTGTATATGCCACATCCTTTAAACGGTGGTATAATGTAAGTTTAACACGAGATAAAAAAAAAAAAAAACTCCATAAAATTCAATGTCAGAAGAGAATCGATGTAAATCTTTTAGATTTTGTGTCAAGATCAAGTCTCTTTTTTTCGTATGCAATACGCCACCTCGTGAAATCATTTGAGCTAACCAAAGCAGTTAACAAATATTTCATTTCTAAATAGATTTTAACCCACGATATGTCATGACGGCGGTTCATAGACCGTTAGGACTGCTACTGTGGTGAAATTACCGTCGATATAATCATCCTCTATCTGAATTAAAATTATAAATTCCAAGAAAAAGTTTACATTTTTAAACGGGGGTTGGGGGTGGGAGGTGGGGTGGGGTGGATTTAACTTTCGTAAACCAGATTTACTGGCCGTTATTGCAAAATAAGTCAAACATTCCATGAGCTCCTTTTTTGTGTGGGGTGGGGGGAGGGGGCAGAATTAATGTTCTTTGCCTATTGTCTAGAGCAGGGTTCGGGAACCTATGGCTCGCGAGCCAGATGTGTCTCTATTGATGGCTGCATCTGGCTCGCAGACAAATGTTCGATTTAAAAAAAAAAGTCGCATTAATGGTAAGAAATACTCATTATTGATTAACAACAGCATAACAATGTTATTAAAAAGAATTCAGAGACATAATTATTGCATTTTTAGTGTTTAAATTACACAAAATGCACACATTTACTTGAATTTTTAGTTTTAAACATAAAGTATGGCTCTCACAGAATTACTTTTCAAGATATGTGGTGTCCATGGCTCTCTCAGACAAAAAGGTTCCCGACCACTGGTCTAGAGCGTAGAAATGTGTAACTTCACACATGATCGCGAGTATAGGCCTACTTATTTGTGTTAAATGGCGTTTTCCTATTCGCAGTAAAATCATGAGGTTCAGTGAATAAACTTTGAGAAAATGTGAAACAAAAAGACATTTCATGTTGCCAGTCCATCATATTTATCAAAAGTCTCATTAAGATTCAAAGTGACTGTGATATCATTAAGTTATGATGTTCGATTTCGATTGAGGGGGGGGGGATAAATGTCGAATGCTCAGAGGCCTCCGGAGGTCTTAAGCTGGCACTGTATCCGAAATAGGATCTGCTGCATACGACAATAATATTTATTAGTGTTACTTATGAAAAATAACGAAATGACATTGATTATGACATTCAATAACAAACTTTAACCTTTTATTCTATACACAAACTTGTGTTTACTCTTTAAAATTACACTTCTGGACTACTTTGAAAACATTAGTACTAAAGGAAACAAGCCACAATGGAAGTCTAGACCAAGTCTTTTCCTCTTTGGCCAAGTAGAATTAATCACAGGGCACACAACATGAACTGGTTTTCCACTACTCAAGTGGTCGAAAATCTAAAGCCCCTAACATTTGGGCCTCGGTACACAACGCACCTGGGTAAATCTGTATCCTCTTGCCTTGATCGCATGCTGCGCTCCTGCACATCTGTTGATTATGTTTAAAAGAATTTTTTACAAAACCGAAAAGAAAAAAAGAAAAAGCTTGCTAGGAGTTGGACATAAAGCACAAAGCATCCTCCAGAGAGTGGGAAGAGTGAAAAGTTGCGTGTCATTGAAATGTATACAGGCACGGGGATCGAGGCTATACACATGTTATAGTTTTATCTAAAAACGATGCAAACCTTTTTATATTTTAAAAAAATCTACTATTAATACAGTGTTTTATATGAAGGTTTTCGACGTGACGTTAGTGATATGTTTTTACGTGAATATTAACATTATTTAATTGACTGAATTCCGTTTGAATGAAAAATGAAATTTTTAGGACAGGATGATGAATAGCTAAATTAAAATATATAAATAAACTTTAAAGAACTTTTAAAAAAAATACTTTATCAAAGACGCGTTTAAGCGCACTAAAAAGTAGATGAATCATTAAACTTGCCTTAAAATACCCTCTAATCACTGGCATACTGTTGTGCCTTCTAATCAGTGAGACTTTTCATTCCCCTCTGATAAGTGACATTTCTGAATGGTACCATTCACTAATTCAACACCGATCACCAACACATCATGGTCATGGCCAATTGATGGGTTCTCGCCCTTTCGACACTTCCACATGCATAGACAGACTTTAATTTAAACTTAGCAATGTCTGAACTGGTGAAATCATAGGTTTAGATTGTTTTATTTGGAATATTTCGACTGTAAAAATGAACTTTAGAATCTTGTGAAACTTTTTTCTCTCTTCCTTTTATACATATAAAATAAATGAACACAACAAAAAATGGAGGATTAGGAGCCGTTCATAAGTGACATATTGTCTACCCTCCCCTCCCATCGTCACAAAGTTGTCACAGTCTGAGTTCTAATAACAAATCGTCACAAATTTGTCACACAAGCTTGACTTCTAATAACACATCTTCAAAAAACTCGCCACGTCCCTCCCCTAGATGCGTGACGTCATTTATTTAAGGCCCCTTTAATCCATAACTAGGTTCTATATATAGATTACGGAAACCTACCCATCCTAACTTTGTAGAGTTTAGTGTAGACAAAAACCAACGCCATAAACATCAGAAACGAGATGGCGAGAATTTTCACAATCCAGAATAACTGCTTCGGACGCATTCTAATGACGAAATGTGAAAATAAAGACA
Organism: Lymnaea stagnalis; assembly: GCA_964033795.1. Classification (NCBI taxonomy): domain Eukaryota; kingdom Metazoa; phylum Mollusca; class Gastropoda; family Lymnaeidae; genus Lymnaea; species Lymnaea stagnalis. The sequence goes on along the minus strand of CAXITT010000021.1, from coordinate 1,028,949 downwards.
AAGAAATGATGAAATGATGGAGTTCTTGTAAAGTTTATCATGTCAGCCCAGCAACGCTGGTCAACTGCATCAGCACTTTATAGTACGATCGTTTCAATTAAAATAATATATAGATATAGTTAATATATATCTAAACATTAATAAGTTATGTTTCGCTCAAATATTTAGACTTAAATGTTAAGATTTGACTCTCGCCAGTGATCACCTTTCATTTAGGTCATGTAAACATTCTTGTAGTACAAACATATAGGCTATAGGCTGGGCCTACATTTTAAGGATCACATTTTAAGAAACGTTTAAAAAAATAAAAATGTATAGCATTCCCAAACTCTTCTTTTTCTAAAGCTGCGATTTTTACAAGCAAAGATTTCTTTCATTTGATTTGACCAGATCTCATCCAGTCATTGCACCACAAAACTTCCTACCTTAATTAATGTCAGACCTCCCAACCAGGTGTGTGATAAATAATGTAGCGACACAGTTTGCCAGGCAGACACACCCGAGAACTGATTTGAATAGAAGTCTATCCCAATTTTTCCCTCGCACCGTTGACCTGGGTAGAGTATAATAGTGTAGGAATTTTTTTTTTTTTTTTTGTACACTCAGATAACTTGTTAAAAAGCCGACCCAATGCATTCAAAACTGGTTTTTATAATGTAGCGACACCGTTTGCCAGGCAGACACACCCGAGAACTGATTTGAATAGAAGTCTATCCCAATTTTTCCCTCGCACCGTTGACCTGGGTAGAGTATAATAGTGTAGGAATTTTTTTTTTTTTTTTTGTACACGCAGATAACTTGTTAAGAAGCCGACCCAATGCATTCAACACTGGTTTTAGTTGCTAGCGTTAACAAGGGTTCTCAAACAGTTTTCTTTTTAAAGCATGACTACATCGATTGATTAGCTTCACAAATGTTATTCATGGTAACGTTTAGACCACACTATGTCTTACCGTCACATGTGTGCATTCATTTCATTTATACGACGTTTTTAAGCGGGTCTGTTTTAATAGGGCCATTTTTTTAATGTTTAAACAAAAAAACCTAAAAAGTTTGCAGTAGGCCTGAACAAATTAATATCATATTAAGTTTGTAAAAGACCGTTGTCTTGTGTTTGTAAAAAGACCTGTTGTCTTGTGTTTGTAAAAGACCTGCTGTTTTGGGTTTATAAAAGATCTGCTGTATTTGGTTTGTAAAAGACCTGCTGTCTTGGGTTTGTAAAAGACCTGCTGTCTTGGGTTTGTAAAAGACCTTCTGTCTTGGGTTTGTAAAAGACCTGCTGTCTTGGTTTTGTAAAAGACCTGCTGACTTGGGTTTGTAAAAGATCTGCTGTCTTGGGTAAAAATAAACAAATATCACGTGGTCCAAACAATGCAGTTGGGTTCGATTAAAAAACAAATTAAGATACAACATTGAGACGGGGCGTTGAGAAGATCAAAAAGAAATTTTTAAAATTTCAAATAAATTCCTGGACATTTGTATAAATGTCGAAGTTTAGCGATCTGTATATGATATATGTGACAACGCCATCAACGTCCTTTGCATTGGTGCAGAAGACGGCCTTAAAAGAGATTAGGGAACCGTAGCTAATAAACAAGGGTGCAGTAGTGTTTGAAGTACGGCGATGGCCTTTGGGGTAGGGTAATGGATTCAAAAGGTTTGTGGTGAAGTAGCAAAACTACTGAACGAGGAGAGTTACCGGTGGATATTTAGAAAAGAGTTAACATTTTTAAAAATTTAATGAAAAAAATAAATCAGTCTTAATCTCTGGTCTGACGTTTTGAATGGGAAACACGTTCAACTGGTGTACGCCTCGAGACCTTTACTAGGGCACAGGCTAATGCAGACGGCAATCTTAGAGGAAGTCAATGCTGTCAAATAAATGTGGATTGAATGTGTTATGTGTATGCCACAATCCCTGGATTATTATTATTATTAGTATTATTATTATACGTGGTTTTAGATAGCGTGGTACCCCAGCCTAGGGCTAGGCTCACCACGCTGTAGGCCTACATACAATTTAACAAACATAATCAAGAAAAAAACGTTTTTCAATAACTTTAGATAAAAATGGTAAGTTAGATACAGGTCTATAATTTTTTTAATTATTTTCATCCAGACCGGGCTTCTTAAGCAATGGTTTGATGACAGCTGACTTACAAATAGGGGGAAAAGTGCCAGAAGACAAGCTTTCATTGACTACATGGGTAATCGTTGGGAGCAAATGATCTAACGACTCAACCAACAGTGGGGTAGGGATTGGGGTCCAAAGAGCATGACGTAGGTTTAGACTTTAAAATAACACTTTTGACCTCTTGTTCTGAAACCGGTTGAAAAACTTCAAAATGTGAACTAACATAGCAGGCGGCAATCTATATATCCCGTCCTTTAAACAATATGCCTACAGACAGTCGTACACCCTAACTGCCGGCCTTTCAACAATAGACATATAGACAGTCCTACACCCTACCTGCCGGCTTTCAAACCATAAGCATACAGACAGTCCTACACTATACCCGTGGCTCTTTATTGATTAATATAATACTCGCCTTCGAAAAAATTTCAACATTTTTCCCCGAGTTCAGATGTCACGCATAACGCTCACTACTTGACAGCGTTTTTTGGTTCTCTCAGTACTATTAATATAAAAATATTTAGTTGGGGCAGGTTGTGAAAAGGAAGCAGCCACACCAGAAGCAAAATATATGCAAGAGATCCTTTTTTTAAAGATCAATAAATTAATAAATACATTAACTACAAACGGATTTGAATTATACGCGACTATGCCCTGAGAAATGAAACCAGATCCATTAGAACGTATATAGTCAAGAGTCACACAATAGCTTAAGGCCACAAAGCGACAGATGTAACCTGTGAATTCAATTACATATATCAACAATGGAAGCCTTCCAACATTTAAGGGGCTTCAACATTAAGATAAAAATCATTTTAAAAAAAAAATCATATGATTATGCGTTCATTATATTAGAGCCCAATGTGGTGATATTTACAGAGCTGTCGTGACGCACTGCAAGCCCTGCGGCTGCAAGGGGTGGGGGCTCTAATATTCAAAGGGGGCCCCAGTTGTGATGTGGAATTTTTAAAATGAAAATACTTTAAATTTTACTGATTACTACTGCTTAATAATAAATTTAAAAAACGAATAAAAAGGGGGGTAGGGAATTTAAAATTTGCGCCACAGCTCATAGTAAATATTTACAAAAGCACCAGAAAGCATTGCTGTTTGTGTGTTAAATTATTTATTTTACTACTGGGCTTAAGACTGGGTTTAAAAAAGAGGGCAGTCATATAACTGCGGCTGCAGGGGGCCTCGAATATTTAAGGGGTCCAAATATTCCCAGCCTATAGAGAAATCTGGCAGTGCTTACATGTGAGAAGGGCTGAAAGGCTACGCCAGCAAAAAATAATATATATTTTTTTTTAATAATAATAAAAAAAAAAAGAGAATGCATTACAAAAAAAATATGCATTTCCGTTTGGATTTAATGTTATGTACACGATTTATAATTTCTTAAGAAGCGGTTAAGCAAATATTTAAAATTCTGTCAAAAGCCACTTTCATATTTCCTTCAAATTCCCCCTTCAAAACTACATGCTATTTTTTTAACTGCATACCCAAATACGCCACAAATACAAAGCAAACACAAGTAATCTCCACACCAAAACAGGCAACCATTGAACAAATCATACTTCATTCATGTTCACTTTGGAAAACAGGAAAACCTGAGTTATGAGGGTTGTGGGGTGGGGCTGAAAATTTGACAGAATGTGTTGTCGCTGGCAACGAGTCTATGTGCCAAAGGTCGGTTTGATATGTTGACAGGAAGGGGGTCAATTAGCCATCCAAATATTTTGCCTTAACCACAGGAACAAAGGCGAAGTTAATACTTAATATAAAGGATTTAAAAAAGACAAAAAGGTTCATGCTGGCAGTGGTCCTGGTGAGGATTTTATTTAAAAACAAATAGTGGAAATAAACAGAATATCTTGGATCTAAATATCTCATTAGAATACATGTGGTTATATCATGGCTACCAATGCTGTCATCCTCATCTCATAAAGACAATAGTGTGTAGATATGATAAACAAATGATGACCAATGGAAACATCAAATAAAGTTTAATATCTTGGATCTGACCTGTGTGCAAAATGCCCTGAGTTAATTATTTAATACTCATCTCCGTGGCAAGTAAATTTGATAAAAAGTAAACAAAGATCACAACTTAAGTAAATTTGATAAAAAGTAAACAAAGATCACAATTTAAGTACATTTGATAAAAAAATAAACAAAGATGACAACTTAAGTCCATTTAATAAAGAGTAAATAATTTCTCACTGAAAAAGTGCCTGGGGGCACAACAATCATCCTAATGCCTATTGTTGAGCTACGGTATCTCATTCTCCCAATAAATACGCACATGGAAAAATTATATCACAATAATAAATGAAGACGAAAAAATTGCCATACAGTCATACGAAAAAGTAATTTATTATAAGATTTAAATAATTGAAAACATTAATGACTATAACGGCTGCTGATCTATACTGTCACCCTATAATGGCTGCTGATCTTTACTGTCACATTGTAACGGCTGCTGATCTATATTGTCAAACATTCTTAGATTTATTGGCTCTCAAGTTTTCCTTTTCATCTAAGAAATCAAAATAATTTACTTTGTTGCTTCGTTTGATGGCGTAATACTTTTGGCTAAACGAAAAGCTGGAGTAATTTTCCTGGAATAACTTAAGCATAATTAAGTTCATGGTCGACTGGTCGAACCTGTGGCATTTGGCATATTTCCTCACATTATAATCACAGTGGTGCATGTTCAGTGTCCCTTCAGGACACATGCAGTTTGGATCGAGGGCGCATGCGGCCCATGTCTCCACGATGAGGTCACGAATGAAAGGTTGGTTTTGAAATGCCAAGAAATTTGCCTCCACTTCTTGGAACTGTGCAACAGAGCACGGTTCTATCTGGAAGTATTGGAACATCTGGAGGGCTGTGTTGTGGGCGACGGGGCGGAAGAAGCGATCTGGTAGTCCCCCAAGTAGACCTTTGTTCATGACATCATTGAATAGATCATCGTTTTCCGGTGATGTGAAACGGACTGATGCGTCTGCCCAAATCAAAATGTCAGTCTTGGGTAGGTGAGCCTATGGGGTAAAAGTTATGTGATCATTTAAAAAATAGACTAATAGATTTTAAACATGTAAAAAAATATGGTATTGGTGCTCTAATCTATGTTGTTGTTATTCCCTCATATTCATATCAAAAGATATAAATGACAATAACAAATATTTTTCTTAAAAGAGAGGATCTTGAATAAAAGACATATTTGAAACAAATGATGTTGAATTTCTAGGATTAGGAGAATGCATAAATAAACTGAAAATTATGTTGGGATTTATTTGTGAGACACATTTATGATTACAAGGACAAATGGTCCATAAACATCAGAGAGCTACCTGCTATATCAAACATAGGAGCCTTTGAAAATTAGGTCTTAATAAAAAAAACACATTATGTAAATTTATTTCAATTAAAATCAATTCTGATGTTTGAAATGCTGTACTAAAAAAAAACTCAACTTCAACAAAATTGCGTTTTACTGCTACTCACCTACGCACTAAGTGAGTGAATTACATTCCATTGCACAGTAAGTAAGCGTTTACTTACATGCACAATTAATGGCTTCCAAGTAAAACAGCGAATATTGCTGACGGCACCGGGCATTAGATGGAATGGGAAATTGATGACTTTACACCTGCAATATTCTTGGAGCTGCAGAAGAAACACAGACAAAAACTATTGGTTACATAAGTGGTGTTTTAATCTCCTGGCAACACTCAATGCTATTCTCAGTCTATTTCTACTGGCAAAAGAAATGATTGTCCTCCGGCAAATTCTCAAAAGTGAGCCCCCTAACACATATGATTTATACAATATTATAAACAAAAAACACAAGAGTGCTGCCCTTGGTGGTTCCCTTTCGATCTCACTAGGTTCTTCACTGCTTAAACATATTTTCGGGAAAAAAACAATTCTATGTGCCATGTTTCAGCTTGATATGTGGATGGGAAGTGGGTCAGTTAGCTTTCCAAATATTGTTCCACACACCCAAACATGCAGAAAGAAAGAAACACACCAACAAAAGCGAAGCTAATATAAAGTATTTGTTAAAAACATCTTAAATAAAAGTTTATCTTGATTGGTCCTGTTCTTGAACTTTGTTTAAGATCTGGAGGCAAAAAGTATTACTCTAAGTCTAAGGTGTCCTCTAGTATCATCAAAATGTTGTATGAGGATGACAAATTAAAAAAAAATATTTAAATTATTTTGACTTTTGTACCTGATGTGACTTAAACAAAGCCCATCTCTGATATTTACCTGGAACAACTGGTGCCTTGTAAGACCCATGTCATAAAAATAGAAGGATATGTTCTTGAATTTAGGAAAGATGTTTTCATGCAGAGATTTAATCATGCCTTGGACTTCCAGAAAGTGATTCTGCGAGGATGCTGCAACGATGGTCACGTGGGTGTATTTCAGATTCGCGGTCAAGTCCTGCAGGGGATTTAACATGGTCATCCTGGCATGGTGGGTGGTAGACAAGAGTGAGTTGATGCTGTAGTTCTGGTCACGTGACAGCGGTGTGGTGCAGGTTGTGTCGTAGCAGGGCACAGCTGGATGAGAGAATATGTTCATGAGTAGAATAACGGGGGGGGGGGGGGGGGGTTTGTGTGTGTCCCACCTTTAGGGCCATGTATAAATGTCATTGTTTATTACTAGTATTGACATAAATGTGCCATATGTCATTGTGCCACAGCTGACTGAATTGTGTCTTCTACTGCTTTTTACCCCACCCCTGACATTATTGTGTCACCTGGAATTGTACCATCCCTGAAATTAATGGGTCAAAAGTTATTGTCGCACCATCTCGGACATTAATATGTTATCTGCCATTGTACCATCACTGACATTTATGACCCTTCTATTATTGTACAGGCTCAATAGATGCTTTGGACTGCAGGATTGATTAAACATATGGATAATTTTCTCTAATTATGGGGAAATGCATTAATTGACAGTCACAAAATCTCTAGTGATTTTAATCATGAATGGCATCTCTTTGACACAGAACTATAATTATGTTTAGTTGTAGAATACATTTTAATTACTGCCCATTATAGGAGCACAACTTTAAAAAAAAAACCACCCAAATTAATACAAAGTAAATCTTTTTATTTACAGGACTAACCAGGACTTTTCTCCTCCAAACAGCTTGATTTCTCTGGGTATGCAGTGAGAAGCTGTCTCTGTTTTAGCTCTGAGTGTCAGAAAAATAGTTTTATTGCATTAGAATTGAGAACTGGTTAGGTCAATAGAATTTACAAGTTGAAAACCTGGCAAATGGCATTATTTGTATGTGGGCTGCATTGTTACAACTACTGATTTGATAAATGTCTGCCCATACAAATATTTTAAATGCTTCTGAAAGAATGTGTTTAACTTGTCTCAATGTTAAATAAGTGACTTCTAATTTATTATTGGACCGCCCTGGTGTGTGTGTATGAGGGAGGGGTGCCTTAATAGAGATCTAATTGATTGTAAATCTACACTCCAGTCATAGAAAGTATACCCACATATTTAAAGAAGTGATATACTGCAACAGAAAGTACCCTTATATTTAGATATTTACTTTTTCTTGCAACAGAAAGTACCCGTATATTTGGACAAGAACTTCTACTGTCAAAGAAAATACCTGTGTATTTAATGAAGTACTGTCTCCGCAGATAGTCATCAGACTTGATATCCTCGTGAACTTCATTACCAGCGCCGCTATCTAAAACCTTCTTGAGTGTCATCTTGGAATGGAAGGACATCCGTGACCTGGCTGTGGACATAGGAAAATATATTATTGTCACGGATATCATTATGAATGAGTGAACCACTGACGGGAGACAATTTATATAGTATATATTCTAAATTCCCGTGCATAGTAACACAGAGTATGAGGACATATAAAGACTGGCCAATCAAAATATTTGATTTGGTCATGTGGGTACAACAGTTTTTGGGAGTTGAGCAGCCATGATTAAAAAAAAAAAAACTGTGATGGTAGATCAAGATTTTGTAAATATTATTTTGAAGTGAAAGGAGATGTGAATATATTATAGGAGGTGAAATTTGAGTGAAGTGAATCAAAGTGTAGAATTATATTTCTGTACAATGAAATATATATATATATATATATATAAATATAATATTCTTTTAATTATTGTTTACTGTGAACGTTGGAATTAAAATAGTCATCGATTGAACCAACCACGTCTCGACTATTATTTAAAACAGTGACAATTGTGATCAATGTGTGGGCTGCAAATGGGGCTGCCAGAGTCTGAGAGATTTTTTTCAAAGCTTTGGGGAATAAAGAAGGGGGGTTCAACCACGGGCCACTTGGAGCTGAATTTTCGGTCTAGTTCATATAATAAATTACAGCTGATGTTTCATTGTTACTCTGTATGTGTCGTTATTTACGTGAGTGTGGGGTGACAAATTCAAAGACACCCGGGCGTAAAAAAAACAACAAGTTACTCAACAAGTTAGAGAATAGTTTTAAAAATCAATGGTGTCTGGGGCGCATGGTTGCTTCACTAGCGTTAAAAACAAAATGATTAAAATGTGATTCAAAGATTGCGAAGGAAAATCGCTATTAAATGTTACATACAAAATACTTACAAAACTAATTGCCAAAAGACTACAAACGTGCACTGAACAAATACTAGGTGACTACCAACGTGGATTCAGACAAAACAGATGCATACACATTGACGCCCGAGGAACAATAACAGGATACTTTGTGAGGGAAACCCGAGATCCACAACCAGGCCCTCTATAGTATCTTGCAGGTACTGATGACAAAGCACTGCTAGGTTAAAGTAGTAAAGACATAACAAAAGCCTTCATTGAATTATAAGATGCATCACTGCAAGCAGGACTGGAAGTTAACAACCAAAAAACAAAATACTGACTATGATAAGAGAAAAACAGACAGATAAAGCCATTAAAATTAGAAACCAGATTTTTGAAAAAGTAAATAAGTTCAAATACCTAGAATCTTTATTAAATGAAAGAAATGAATTACTAAAAGAAATAAAAGAAAGAATATCAAATGGAAACAGGGAATACTTTACTAGACAAAAAATACTCAAAAAGTAAAAACATTACAAGAGAAATAAAGAAAAAAAATATTTATAAAACTGTAATCAGACCATTTGTAACACATGCAAGTGAAACTTGGATCCTAACAAAAACGGCATTAAACCTGTTAAACACATGGGAGTTCTCCGGAAAATATATGGACCAACAAAGTATGAATATGGATGGAGAATACGAACTAACAATGAATTTTACAGACTATATCAGGATCCCACGATAGTATAGTAGCAGAAATAAAAAAGTGTAGGCTACGCTGGGCAGGACACTTAGAGTGAGAATGCCAAATGACAGAGGAGTGAGAGGGTGCATTACCAAAACACTGCAAGCAGGACTGGAAGTTAACAACCAAAAAACAAAATACTGACTATGATAAGAGAAAAACAGACAGATAAAGCCATTAAAATTAGAAACCAGATTTTTGAAAAAGTAAATAAGTTCAAATACCTAGAATCTTTATTAAATGAAAGAAATGAATTACTAAAAGAAATAAAAGAAAGAATATCAAATGGAAACAGGGAATACTTTACTAGACAAAAAATGCTCAAAAAGTAAAAACATTACAAGAGAAATAAAGAAAAAAAATATTTATAAAACTGTAATCAGACCATTTGTAACACATGCAAGTGAAACTTGGATCCTAACAAAAACGGCATTAAACCTGTTAAACACATGGGAGTTCTCCGGAAAATATATGGACCAACAAAGTATGAATATGGATGGAGAATACGAACTAACAATGAATTTTACAGACTATATCAGGATCCCACGATAGTATAGTAGCAGAAATAAAAAAGTGTAGGCTACGCTGGGCAGGACACTTAGAGTGAGAATGCCAAATGACAGAGGAGTGAGAGGGTGCATTACCAAAACACCAGAGGAAAACGGCTCAAAGGCAGACCTAGGCTTAGACGGATGGATGATGTGGAAAAAGATCTACAACTACTGGGAATCCAAGCATGGAAAAAAAAAGCATTAGTTAGGTCTGAGTGGAAGGAAGTAGTGAGGCAGGCCAAAGCTCTACATGTACTGTAGCGCCACAGGGATGGGATGAGCATATTACATTTTTTTTTTTTTAAATACTTTTAAAAAAAAAAAAATTTTTTTTTAAGTTATGCAACAGAATGTGCAATGGTGTTAAAGAATTTAACTCCAATAAAAAATCAAATAAATCTTCGAATGACACAAAAATAAAATCGATAATAAAAACTTTGTTTCTTGTTAAAGTCTTTTAAAAAAATTTAAACGTTTACTTGCTTTATTTACATGGCCTATTGGCCGAAAAGAGGGTTGCTATTGTAAGAGAGTAAGGCTTATTTGGTTCAATGGCCATATCAATGAAAGGAAAGTGATCATTTATATGTCCATGTTAACATAAAAGAACAAAAGGAAAATAATAAATACATAAAACACTTACCAATGTAATCGGTTGGAATAATGAAGGTCCGTAGAGCCTTGATACAGAATATGAACGTGAGGATGCACAAGGCCAGCAGCATGGGCGCAATGATCCTTTTCCTTGAGGAACATTCTGACGAAGGTAGACATTTCATTAACAATGGTCACAACAATTTGTGTGTTGGGGGTTAATGTTTAATTATATACAATTTAAAATAATGGGGAGCGTGTGGTTGAAAATGCATGAGACCCAAATTCGGCCCCCACATTACGACTCTGGTATTGCTTAGTGGGCCTAATGTGTCCCCAGATAGAAATATAAGCAATAGAAAGTTTTCTATGTTTACATATAAAAAAAGGCAATTTCAAGAAAAAGAGGACCATGACACATTTTTTAAAGGGAAAAAAAGGGAAAGGGTGGGGGGAATTATCGCCACAGGCCATACAGTTTATTATCTATAGCCTACCATACCAAAAAATTTTAAAAAAATAGTTTCAATCGCACACGTCTTGTCAATATTATCATAATCTTAATTTTAAAGCTAGACTGCTACACTAAAATTACAAAATGAAATTCATATTTTAAGCAAGACGGCTTACAAGAGAAACATAATAGATTTTTAAAAAATAAACATATACACTAAAAAAATGTGTACAAATTTTACTTTCTGAACAGTAACCAACTATTGAACAACTATATAATGACCAACTATTCCTAGTATTTAATTATTGGCATGATAGAAAATGACGATCGCTGTGTGTTGGATATGCTTGAACATAGGCCTATTTCATTCAATACTGTTATTATAATATAAATACAATGGGGTTATTTTCAAACACAAAAACTATTAAAAGTAAGTCATAAGTCTCAATGTAGACATTTGTTTTCCTTAAAAATATAGGCCTAAGATATGTTTGACCCACGAGGAACAAAAATGTTGTTGATCACCCACCACCCCC
>CAXITT010000021.1:971747-1009621 GCA_964033795.1 Lymnaea stagnalis | reverse complement strand
AGGCACAGACTAGCCAATGAGGCACAGACTAGCCAATAAGGCACAGACTAGCCAATAAGGCACAGACTAGCCAATGAGGCACAGACTAGCCAATAAGGCACAGACTAGCCAATAAGGCACATACTAGCCAATAAGGCACAGACTAGCCAATAAAGCACAGACTAGCCAATAAGGCACAGACTAGCCAATAAGGCACAGACTAGCCAATTAGGCACAGACTAGCCAATAAGGCACAGACTAGCCTATACAACTTATACCCCTATACACCTTATATCCCTATCAGCATATACCCCTTATATCCCTATCAGCCTATACTGCTTATACCCCTATACCCCTATACACCTTATATCCCTATCAGCCTATACTGCTTATACCCCTATACCCCTATACACCTTATATCCCAATCAGCCTATACAGCTTATGCCCCTATACCCCTTATACCCATATACACCTTATACCCCTTATACCCCTATACCGCTTATACCCTTATCAGCCTATACCCTTTATACCCCTATACCCTTTATATTCCTATACCCATATACACCTTATATCCCTTTATCCCTACTTTTACCCCTATACCCCTATACCCACCCTTACGGAGGGGAAAAAAAAGTTATAAGGCTTTCTGCCAAATTATAATATGCTTACAATTAAGTAGTCTCTCGTCATCCCGTGAACGGGTCTACAGGAAGTCGGTTGTTGTCGCGTGAGAAATGTACTGGACCGTTAACCAGCAGCGGGTCAGCCAGTTCCCACCCACACACAATGATGACACTAGAATACCATCTCCGGCAGTGTTGGCCGGGGAATAAAACTGACAGTATTGTGATAGCCGGACAATGGTCAGGTGACCCAAATGACGAAAACATTGACTCCCATTACCGCCCTTAGCCGCAGTTGATACTGACCGAGACGACGGTCAAGGGCCATAAAGGTCCATCCTCAACAATCATTGAGCAAGGGAACGTCACCCGTGTATTCAGCAGAAGACAATTCCAACGTTCGTATTTTCAAAACCATACTCAAATTATCATAATATGACAAGGAAGTTCTGTCATTTTGTTTGTACTTAGGAAGGGTGACATCCCTTTCCTGGTGCGTGTGGGAGGAAATCGTCTATTTCACGTGGGTCAAAATGTGGGGCCAATTCTACTCTCCAAGCTTTACTAAGGTGGCAGCTTTTAAATGTGATTAGTTTTAAATAATGTCATTACATCTAATAAAATCGCTTAAAATTAATTTCGTATACAGATCTTGCACAAATTATTTGACATAAGTAAAAGTTTCGTTTCTGTCGGACACGTAAGTTTAAAAAAAAAACAAAAAAACTTTCTATGCCTTGTTATTTCTTCATTTGCACTGTCTGTCGAGGAAGGCTCTCTATAGCCAAAGCGTTCTTCTTTTATTTTCCCCGTCTTTCGCGTTCAACCTTCCACATATTTTGTTCTTCTATTTCTTTCACACAGCTGTGAGCGCAGTCCTTCAGTGATTGTTGGAATTAACGATGTGTTAATAGTGGATTTTTTAATTTAAAAGGTGGGGGTGGGGTTTGAACGGTTTTCGGAATCCATTTTTCCGTTAACGGTTTTCACAATCCATTCGCAAATGCGCCGCTTAGCAAGATATCATAATCAACGGTGTGATGCTATGTGATGTTATGTGATGCTATGTGATGCTATGTGATGCTATGTGATGCTATGTGATGCTATGTGATGCTATGCGATGCTATGTGATGCTATGCGATGCTATGTGATGCTATGTGATGCTATGTGATGCTATGTGATGCTATGTGATGCTATGTGATGCTATGTGATGCTATGTGATGCTATGTGATGCTATGTGATGCTATGTAATGCTATGTGATGCTATGTGATGCTATGTGATAGTCTCACCTTTCCGTTCCAACCATGTACTGTTGTCGTTCAAACTCTGCTTCCAGTTTCTCCAACTGCTCCGGTGTAAAAATTGTTCGGATTCTCTTTGGTTTCCCGCCAGATTTCCTCTCGGTTTTATCTGCAAACAGAAGAAATGTTCAAATATCTACATCGATATTGTCAAATTATATAGAGAATTAAATTTAAAAGACAACAAAAAAAAATGAAAAAAAAAAATGCTGATTGAAAATAAAGAGACTTTATACATTTCTTAAAGAGCTTTTCTGTGGCGACATGAGTCATCCCTTTCAACTCCTTCACATCTTCACTTCATCCATCGCGACACAGAAATAAGAGCATCATTAAATTTCAAAAGTGAGGGATATTTTCTTAATATGTACATTTGATAAAATAATATATTTAACATTACTTTATTTTTATTCATCCAGATATAGATTAATGAGACACACACACAAATGTTTGCAAATTAAACGCTATCTGGTTAAGCGGAGCTACTGCTGATTGGTTACCAAGAATACAAATGTAAAAAATTTCGGGAAAATGCTCTCATCAGTTCATTCATATGAGTATAAATTAAATTTGCATTATATATTTACACACACACCCATATATATATATATATATATATATACATATATATATATATATATATATATATATATATATATATATATATATATATATTATATATTTATATATTTACACACACACCCATATATATATATATATATATATATATATATATATATATATATATATATATATATATATATTTATATATATACAGTATATATCCTAGCTAAACATGAAAGACAAGAATCCAAATATAATTAATCAACAAAGCTCGGTGTCTCTTAGAACAAACTACCCAATAAAAAAAATGTATTTACCCAATCAGTTTCGCAGCGATGAGAAACGAAATGGTCCACGGTGTCCACACACACACACACACACACACACACACACACACACATTTGCTTTATTCTTTATTATTTTAATTGAATTGAATTAAATCTTCTTCCGTAACTCTAATCAGTCGTGAAACGCACACGAAATAATAAGATTTTGGGGTAAAACAATTAATAATACTAACCCTATTTAAATACATCCGTGCACTTTTAAATAAAATAATATTATAGTTCAAGAGTCCACATTTTTTAAAAATTAACTCCTGCTATTAGTGGCACCAAAACTGAACACGTCACTTCGTACAGCTCTTTGTACATATTATATCATTATACTGAGTATCCAATTAATGTTAATGTGTGTTTATTGATATTAGCGAGGATCAGAAACAAATACTACACAGCTGTGTCGGGATTGTGCAACTTTCGGGGGCGGGCCAAGATTTGCAGTTGACTGAAAATGCCGCCATCTCCATGTAATGTTAAAAATGGCGCCCGGGGTGGACCCCCCCCCCCCCACGCCACTACTCCATTTACATACTTTGCAACTATAGTTGCTTGGTTTATAATTTTAGATTTGTAATAGCAACACTCAGCGGGCAAACATGTAATAAAATGTGTGTGTGTGGGAAAAGTAGGCTTAGAAGGTTGGGGAGGGGGGGAGGGAGAGATATAATATATAACAATAATATCAGTCTTTTAGTTATACTTCTTTTAAAAAGATTAATTTTAAAAAAAATTATTATTCGTAAGCTCTTTGAGCTGAGTGAAACTATTGAAGAAGGCGAGTGAGATCTCATGATATCCACTTGAAAGGTCAAGATCAGGACAACAGCGATGTTCTTTAAACAAAAAATTAGATTGATATCTCATGTTCCGATTCTTACAATCGTGTGCGCACGTGAAATGTGGATGTCGTTCATAAAAGGTATACACTATACCTAAATTTGTAAGAAATTGAATATCACTCAAAATGTCAATGTGTGGCTAATTATTTTATGCTAATTTCATTGTTATTTTTTAGGAATATTGTGTTAAAATTACGTTTTGTGAAATTGAATTTAGACGTATCTGAGTGAATGATGAAATGCAAAATTGAATTTAGTCGAATATCCGTGAGTGATGAAATCCAAAATTGAATTTAGTCGAATGTGAGTGAATGATGAAATCTAAATTTGAATTTAGTCGAATGTGAGTGAATGTTGAATTGTATAGAACAGTGGTCGGCAAACCGCGTCTCGCGAGCCGCATGCGGCTATTAGCTACCTGAGTGCGGCTCGGCCAGTCGGCCACAAATCGGTTTTGACCCCGAAAAACATTGTGCTAGACATGTTTTTTTTAAAAAAGAAATTTGGCTCTCAAATTTTTTTAATGCTTCTGCTGCTGATTTTTTGGGCTCTTTTGGCTAACGAGTTTGCTGACCACTGGTATAGAACATACAATTGATATATTATAGTGTAGCAACATTGAAAAAGCAACTGGGTTGGAGCAGTAGTTTGGAGCAGACTTTTATGGCCGAGCTCCGCTACCAGTGCTGCGCCGCTCCGGACAAATTAAACAGGGAGGAGGGGTAACCGGGGTGGTCTGGTTGTTTAAAGAAATGTGTTTATTTCTGTCACTAACCTACATTATTAACTAGGCAAGCGAATTGATATACCATAAGCTTAGCTGGTAGGAGAGTGGGGCAACATGTTTGGTAGGAGAGGGGGGCAACATGGTTGGTAGAAGAGTGGTGCAACATGGCTGGTAGAAGAGTGGAGCAGCATGGCTGGTAGAAGAGTGGGGCAACATAGCTGGTATAAGAGTGGGGCGACAAAGCTGTTATAAGAGTGGGGCGACATAGCAGGTAGAAGAGTTGGGCAACATGGCATGGTAGAAGAGTGGGTCAAAAGGGCTGGTCTGAGAGTGGGGCAACATAGCTGGTATAAGAGTGGGGCGACATAGCAAGTAGAAGAGTGGGGCAATATGGCTGGTATGAGAGGAGAGCAAAAAGGTTGGTAGAAGATTGTGGCAACATAGCTGATAGAAGAGGGGGAAAACATGGCTGATAGAAGGGTGGGACAACATAGCTGGTAGAAACTGGGGCAACATGCATGGCTGATTATAGAAGAGTGGGGCAATATGGCTGGTAGAAGTGTGGGGCAACATGGCTGGTAGAAGAGTGGGGCAACATAGCTGTAACAAGAGTGGGTACACCATAGCTGGTAGAAAAGAACAAACATTTTATTAAGTTATTATTTTTTAAATGAAAAAGTTCAAATGATATATTTTAAAATCTGAGCTCTAACAAATTTTACTCGGTCTCCCACGTGACAGGCAGTGATGCTCACCACTATACTGCCGAGGAGAAGGATTAATTTACTAAGTGACTTAACACTGAACCTGAAGTTAAATAGTATATAGTTTATTATTTTTTTTAAAAAAAGAATTGAACTTAAATGAATCAAAGAAGAGAATACACCAGCTCTGCCTATTAAAAAGTCAGGTTTGCACAAAACAGGTCAGTTCGATATAAGAACAAGCAGTCTTCCTTGTTTCATGGAATGTTTTACGAGGGGGAAAAAATGATGGGGGATGTGGGTGGGGGGGGGGGTCATTTTAGCCGTTTTGGGGCAGGCTGTGCATCTATCAGGGCAAAAATTGGGCGAAATGGCGAAGAGGATAAGTTCTGACTCCAGCATTCCACTACCACAGCCCAGCATAAACTAAGTTCTTTCAGGTTGTGGCACCGCTTAAGCTTAGGGTTTAGGGTTTTCTTTTGGGCCCCTTCCACCGCGAACCCCGTCTTTATTGTCCAATTCTATGTAAAAAATTATAGGGAGTTTTATTTACTAACATCCAGTGTAAAATTGGTGCCACCGTCGAATGGTATGTATTTTTGCGCATACCATAGTCAGGTATATGCACCATTCTCCACAAGCGAAGAGATGCCAGTGTGTAAATTTAGGAGTCCTTTGAACTGATTTTTTTAATACACATCCATAAGTTTAGTCGTTATTAAATAGTAATGTTGTTTTAGAATTTCTATTTAAACCATTCATTTGTGTATCAAGTTCGTTAATTAATGGTGGAAAATGGTTAAAAAAATAAATCAATATCAGAGGGAGAGAGAGAGAGAGAGAGAGAGAGAGAGAGAGAGAGAGAGAGAGAGAGGGGGGGGCAGAGAGCAGAGGCGTAGCGAGGATGATGGGCGCGCGGGGACAAGATTTGCGCTCGGGGACAAAATCCATTTTAAAGCGCCCCCTATTCTTTTTTCATCTCTCAAACCCATATATTTAAACCATTCATTTGTGTATCAAGTTCGTTAATTAATGGTGGAAAATGGTTAAAAAAATAAATCAATATCAGAGGGAGAGAGAGAGAGAGAGAGAGAGAGAGAGAGAGAGAGAGAGGGGGGGGCAGAGAGCAGAGGCGTAGCGAGGATGATTGGCGCCCGGGGACAAGATTTGCGCTCGGGGACAAAATCCATTTTAAAGCGCCCCCTATTCTTTTTTCAACTCTCAAACCCATAATTTTCATAAATAAAATAATATTAAAGCAAATTTTAGCGCCCCTTACTAGCTGGCGCCCGGGGACATCTGTCCGCCCCTGCCCTCCCCTCGCTACGCCTCTGGCAGAGAGGGAGGGAGGGGGGGGTAATTCCTGTTTTGTGAAGACGATCTTTTCTGATTGTATGGCAATTTGAAAGGGTTAATTTAAAAATAAAATTGTATGACGGATGGCATAATAATAATTAGAAAATAGGATATGTTTAAAAAAGTCATCATTATCGTATTTATTAATGTGGGACTTGTGGGTGAGTTTAATTTTGTTGAAATTCATTAGACTGAATAAACTTTTGCTTTGTTATTTGACATTTCTTCAACTCTCTTCAGATAAATGGCACGTTAGTGAACACACGAACACACGGCGCCATTTGTAAAACTCTTCAATTTAAACCATTTTCCCCCTAAGTATTTATCTTTTTCTAAATTAAAATTTGACAACAACAAACATTTTTCACAAAAAAAATATTTATATAGAAATCTTATTTAATGAAAATTATTTAAAAATCGAAACGTTATGGTTGATAAAATTGTTTTCTCACTTTGTTTTCGATACTAATCTATTAGTTATGTTCAATATTTATATAAATGCTTGCAAATAGATACGGAACAATGCTTTATTTTTCTTATATAAATTGGTGAAAGCTAACTATTACTACACTTTTTTTTTTAATTTATAAAAATGACTACTTAGGTCTTTTTTAAATATAGTATTATATAGAGGTGTTTTAGAGGCAGTGGGCTTGCTCCTGTGCTCCCTAAAGCGATAGCTGAAAGAAAACGGGTCCCCATAGTCCATAGTGATAGTGCGTTTTTGATTTAGTCTCATTATTGCACAATAATTTCGATAAAATGAAAACAAATTGCTTGGTCTTAGGGTGGGATGAACCATGAGGATAAGCTTTGTGATGAAACTCGACGACTTTAATGAGTTTTGAAAATAGTTTAGAATATATGTTAAGACAGTAAACAGGACCGGCGCTAGGAGGGTGCGGGCCCTGGCCTTGGGAAAATTGAATTTTACGGTGCCTTTGACGTTATAGATTCCGCCGATAGGATATTAAGACACGTTATTGTCGTACTGGGGCCTTGCTGGTCATCATGGGACGCGTCATAACGGATATTTGTGCACTCGCTTAGTTTCCGAAATTTCTAACATTTTTTCCTACAACAGTTAATTGCCCTGGCCCAAATTACTCATCACCCCTAGTGCCGGCCCTGCAGTAAACCTATTGAACATTTCAATTCGTATATTATATTATGTATGTTTGCGAAATATTCGGTTTAGATTTAAAGCCTTGATGAACTTTGAAGTACATGTGTTCCATATTAGATATTGTCTTGAAATAAGAATGCTCGTCCATGAATGAGAAACACTTTGAATATGTTCAGGTATGAAGAGAGAGGGGGGGTGGGGTGGGGGGGTGGTGGAGGGACTTATTTTTGGGGCGGCATTTTCTGTCCACACTTCATATGCTTCATATAGCTAAAATATGTGTATTCTATGTGCATCGAGTTTTTCGTTAATCAGGGGCGGAAAAGTCAAGGACGCCCCGGGCGTCGCTCCCTGTCACAGATATTATTTTATGTTTAATTTCTTTTACTCATGATTAACCTGATCATATATTCATATATCATTATTTAGATTTTCTTCCAAACTTCGTCACTGCGCAAGTGCCATCCATCTCATATGATTGAAAAAATTGTTGTTAAGCAATGAAACAAATATCAAAATGTATCCCACGATTTCGTGCAAAAATTAAAATAATTGTCCCGTTCATCTTGCTTGTCATTCAGTTCCACGCGTTTTATATATAATCTGGTAATATTGTTGTTAAAGAGATCAGATAAAAGCCTATACTATATAGTATATGATGTAACTCATTGCGAGCTTTGATCATAGCCAATGAAATATGTCTTTAATTAATCAATCAGATATTTCAAAGATACCCGTAACTTCAGGGGAATTTACAAACACAGATATCATTATTACTCAATATTATATAATACAGATTTGACGACTAAAAAAGGTTAATTAAATGACTTATTTTTACAAAGATTGTTTGACAAAATCATTTGCATCGACACACTTATGGTGTACTAAGTTTATTAAAAATGGAGGATGCATGGCGTTTAAATAAACTAACCTTTGAGCTGTGTGGAACTCGATTCGGGGGACATAGATAGAGATGAGGACCCCGATGATAGGCTTGACAGTGATGAGAGCGACGATGTCATGGGGGTGTGCGCCCCCCCATGAGCGTGGTGCGGGAGGTGCGTGCTGTCATAAGGGTGGAACATATAGGGATGGTTCAGCTCATACAGTCTATTGTTGCGCCGCTCCGGCCCGCCACGATCATGTGCGGGAGTACTGTGCATCAACGGCTGCACGAAACGTGCCGTTGTGGGTGAGCAAGGCTGAATGCTCGTGGGAGACACGGGTTCAGATCTAAAGGGGGTTGTGCAGCACGAGTCGATCTGCTCGTGGATTTGGTGGGAATGCGGTTCAGATTGTGGGGAAATATCCATCGGAGATCTGCTTTTATCAGCTTTGTTCAATATGGCGTCAATGGTGAACGTGGAACCTTTCGCTGGAGATGAAAAGTTTGTTGAGTTTCGTGAAGCTGCTAAACTCTGGGATGATCTCAGTTGGTTCAGTGAAATATTTGCACTGCGATCGGCTCTAAATCGTCCTGCTCTCTTCATGTACTGGGTGCTCTTTTTGCACATGATGTCCGAGGATGTCTTCTGGTCATCCAGTGCGTTGGCGTAGCTTGGGTAGACAGGCCGGTGATGCTCCTGAATGCGGTAGTTGTAGTTGGTGATGTACTGCTGTGGAGCGTACCCCAGATGTTGGGGTGGGTGTGGGGGGATGGGTTGAGTAAACGCCTGGTGGACCGTGTATTCCGATGATTTCGGCGGTGTCATGAACTGCACGTACTGCCACAACATGTACGGTGAGCTGAGGTCCGGCCCGCCTGGGGCACTTTGATGCATCATCGGCCCCGACGACGACGATGCCCTACTTTATGAACTTTGGTTTTTATATATTATTGTATCTGATCTAGCAGCTATACTAATTCAGGTAAACTTATTACAAGTTTTAGGGAGTTATTTTAAAGAAAAAATAACTTCTGTAAATTCCTTCACAAAAACGTTTACCAAAATTTTCCTAATGAATTTTGCAAAAGGAAATTTAGATCCACATTTAAAACATAATAAAAATCCTTAGAAATGTATAGTCCTAATGGTGTCCAAAAGTCCATTTGTGATAGAGCTCGTTGGGACGTGTCATATGAGGTGCTCCTCATCACAGCTTCAACAAATTGGCTCAGTGCCGGAAATCTTCCGGACATCGACTGAAAGCCGAACTCAAGACTTCCGACATTTGTATGTCTACAAGTGGTCAGCGGAGCTCAGGGGCGTGGCCAAGGGTCCGAGTTCCTTCAATCAGAATCGAGATAGGGGAGCCTTCCCATTATGTCCCGTCAGGCGAGCAGCCAATAAAAGTGTCCTGTCCTGCTTGAGTTGTTAATGCGATAATTCGACCTTAAGGCGTTTGTATGGGTCAGCCGACAGGGGGGCAGATTACCGCTATTTGGATCAGAAGCGGACGAAATTAGACAAGTGCCCGGCTATTTATCACGAGATATTTCCCGCCCTTTGTCCACCGCTCACAGCGGTACCGGGTAAAACAAGACAGTAAAGTCCCCTTGCTGGCCGACTGGAAGAAAATTACAAGACGAGATTCGGGGAGAACAGAGTGATGTGTAGGGGAGAGGGCATCCGTCGGGTTTTCATGAATTTGGTTCGCACTTAATTTTGTCACATTCTTATAGGGGTCCATTGAGCGCTCATGGCAGTATGGGGAAAGGTGGTGAGGGGGAGCGGGGGGAGTTTGTCCATGGCTTGTGCCATGAAAATATCCTTCCAAGTTGAACCGAGGTCTGGAGCCATCCATCACCCTCCTTTCATAATATTTCTCACCCGAGCGACCGAGCGATGTTAACGGTTCATTTTCAGCGTCTGTGTGCGTCGGGTTATTAGAAACTCTCATTCTATCAAATCAAACGTTTTGGCCAATCCTTACCGCGATACGTTACGATGTTATGAAATGAATTTCTTACACAAAAACATAATTTACGTTTATGTTGAGGTTCTGTTTATTGTATTTATACTACAACACACTGCGCTCGTGATTGTATGTGACCCGTGTTTCTTCCTTGGTTTTAATAACAAAATTGTTATCCACATAAATGCATCATTTGTGTTGACCCTTTGGCCTCTCCCGCCCCCCCCCGGCCCCCCCCTCTACACACACTTTGAGAGAGAAAAAAAACAGCCTTACACGTACAGTACTTATGTGACTTCATTAACTTGAACCTGATCCTTTATCAGTTAAGTCAATTTGATGTCAATTAATCTCATTTAGCAACACTGGTACATGGATGTGAACTTTTGGCCATCAGCGCCGTCTATTAGGCCCCTATTAGGCCCCTATTAGGCCACTATTAGGCCACTATTAGGCCACTATTAGGCCACTGTCTGGATTGTTGTTTGACAACAACAGAATTGGAAGGATCCACTGTACTTTTTTTTTTTAACATGACTTATTTTTAAACAACCAATCAACTTTAGACATCTAGACAACAATTCAATTAGTCATCTCGACAACTAGTCAACTAGACAACTAGATATAAATCAGAACTCATGGTCAGTAACAAAATTGTATGTCTCGATGATATCCTCGTAACTGCACGTGTTAGAGAGGGCCTTCTGGTGCAGTGTGTGGCCCTACTGGTGCAGTGTGTGGGCCTTCTGGTGCAGTGTGTGGGCCTTCTGGTGCAGTGTGTGGCCCTCCTGGTGCAGTGTGAGGGCCTTCTGGTGCAATGTGTGGCCCTCCTGGTGCAGTGTGAGGGCCTCCTGGTGCAGTGTGTGGCCCTCCTGGTGCAGTGTGTGGCCCTTCTGGTGCAGTGTGTGGCCCTTCTGGTGCAGTGTGTGGCCAATCATTTTTTTTTTAAATTTCATTTCATCATCCCTTGTTGTTTCCTTGCCATATTAAAGAAGGAAAGTGTCAATTATAGGCTAAAATATCATAAAGAACACTTCACAGATAATGTCTTGTTGTTCAAACATTGATGGCGAGTTCGATTATTTTCAGTAGACTGTAGACAGAAATTTTGTTGACAAAAATGGCACGTGTAAGTCAATGACTGTCAAGATGACATTTTGACAACACTGGGGCTGTGTTTTGCAATAATGTGTAACGATTTTTCGTTTAATATTTAAGTGTAGCACGCCAAGAACAAGAAATTGTGTCGAACCCATTGATGAGGACATAGAATTCATTGATGGAGGCCTACATTCATATAAGGCCTACTAACATCTGCATGAATTGTCGGTATTGATTTCATGTATACCACAATGGTTGTTTGAACGTATATTTATAGTACAGAAACTCCTCTATGCAAACACCCTGCAACCCCCCTCCCCCAAAATCCATGGTCTCTCTCATCACCCTACCTGCGTCCCTCCAGATTATCCACGTCAACTTCTCGTCCCTTAGCTCAACCTTCTCCTATGGATTGTTTTTTATCCCCTTCCCATTGTTATGTTCCCAGATCCTTCTTTGTATCAACAGTTATTTTTATGTTGGTTTTAATGTTAAAATATTACAAACAGTGTTATAATAATTGTGTCAACTCTTCATGGAGTATTATAACAATACAATTTAGCGATAATGATTTTATTTCTTCTACTTCAAGTTTAAAAAAAAACAACAACAAAACAATCCAACACAAAACACTGTTTCATTATGTCCGTTCTACATACACAAGTCCCCATAACGTTCTATATACACAAGTCCCCATAATATAGTTGACATCGGACATTTGAGTAAGAGATCCAAGTCATTGGGTCACCATGAGACGACCACGCAGGTCGGGTGTACACGTCTCCCCTGTCACTCACACGTGTGTAAGATAATCTTGTCACGTTGTGACGTTGGCGAGTTGTTGGCTTCCAGACCGTCCCTGACAGAATGAAAACATCATCAGACGGGAGGCGAGAGCTGGTCAGCGTGATGACCATGTGACATGACCCCCACGGGATCTTGCTTTGTCGGGACGCGGTCTGGGGGTGTTGACGTACAGGGCGAGATCCTAGAGGTCTGCGGTCAATATTGGCAGAGGATGGCACAGGTCATACCTCGGGCTATGAGAAGTGGGTACATGTGTTGATAGTGTCGGTAGGTGGGGAATCGGAGGTAGCACTGATTTATAGCCGGTAGCCATCATTATCGTTACATTCTTAATCAAGATATAGGAACTATTGGTTTAAAATTCAAATGTGATCCTATATTCTGTAATAGGATATGAATTGTATACCGGTATATATATATATATATATATATATATAATAAAACAAAAATAAACATAAATTGAATGTAAAGTGTATAGAGGCGATGTTGGAATTAATAAATAGAACAAAGTTCGAGTCGGCATCAGCTTCCACGGGAATAAAGCAACACTGTTTTGGTCTAATCTAGGCTTAAAACAGGGATCCAGAAGAGTACCTGCTGGGGATGTGGGGAGGACGTTCAGGTCCCGAGTAGCTCAATACGGTATGTTTTTACCAAATATATACAATAGATTAGTATTATTATTATTTTTTTTTTGGTGTGGGGGGGGGTGTTGCATTTTGGGAGTTCGTCCAGGGCAACATTTTGTCAAGTTACGCCATTTGGTCAGGGCCATGCCCATGCAGAGGATTTTTTGGAAACAGATAAATCCAAAATTTTGGACCCCACAATTTAAAAATAATTGTGTCAAACTTGTTGTGAATATGAATATGAGACAAAAGAGACTTTGTGTAAACATTACAAAAGTGCTCTTCTTAGCCTCTGTTTCTCAAACTCATCGATGATATTAGAATTATTAGTTTCGGCACCGTTGTTATGTTCCCAGATCCTTCTTTGTTTCAACAGTTATTTTTATGTTGAATTGTTGGTTTTAATGTTAAATATTACAAACAGTGTTTTAATAATTGTGTCAACTCTTTATGAATTATTATAACAGTAAAATTTAGCGATAATGATGTCTGACTGACCTTTGTTGAACAATTTAATCAGCAAAGGTTAAAAAAAAAATCATAATTGAAAAAAAAAAAAAATCATTTTAGCTTTAGCTATCCGAATGTCACTAAAGCACAAACCTATATCATCATGTATGATACATAACAAAGCACCAAGGAGGGACTTTTTTCAATGTATGCAGGAGTGTAATTTTCGCCCAACTGCAGAGTTTTTTTTTAGTAGAAGGGTGGTAAAACATCTTGACCCGACCATTGGCACCTACCATTTCTACGACCAATCTTCCCTCTAAGGTTTGCTGCTTCGCGTGCAAAATCATACAGTTGTGTGCAAAGTTTTACAGCCCACAAACACAAATTTACATTGACATTTGCTGCGTGGATACTCAAAACTGCTGCGCGGCGTCTTTGAGATAGCTGCGCGGCCAAGCAGCCGCTCAGCAAAGGGAACATTGGCTACGACATTAAATTTATTCACGTATTCTACACTACATATCCTTAAATTCTGGCGTCCATAAAAAGTATATTTATATCTTTAATAAAGTCAACGGCCACCTTAAAACCTGTTAAATCCGTGATGTTTAATTATTTTCACAACAGACAACATTACTATTAAGCCTAGTGCAGGGTCGGAGATCTTTTTAAGCCAAATCTCCAATTAAAAAAAAAAAATTACGCCGACGTCACCCCCCGATTTGAAATGAATGCAATCAAAGACAATTTAAGTTCAAAATGGTTTAATAATGTATAGGCTAGGAAGAATACAATAATAAATATAAAAAGTTCAAATCAACTGAATAAAATCCATATTGTATATTGGGCATGCAGTGAATGGGAGAGAATGATCTATAATGAAAGCAATCAGTGGGCTTTGGACAAACCCAATTCTGTAAAAATGTTGACAGAATACATAAAATATGCACTGTTTTCGGTAGGCTGATAAGAAAAAGGCGATTACCAATTAATCGGCTAAAGTTAACGGACAGATTAGGCCGATTACTGATTATCTGGCCACTAATCGGGGCAACAGTTAATTTGTTTAATTTTGTTGTTGTAGAAACTTAAATTAAAAGAAAATTGCTTCGTGCAAAGTCGTTTTGACCACATCATCATTAGATTATCTAAATGTGTAAATTAAATTTTAAAACATAAAAATAAAGCAAATGGTAGAATGAATCCTTGTAACATGTAGCACGCATCAATATTTACTGAACCACCACACTGCTCATTTGATTATAACCACCATTGATCCCAGTGTAAGGAAAGTGTTAAGATACCATCTTGTATCGTGGCCTGAATTTTCAATTTTTTTTTTTATACACGCTGCAGATGTAGAGATTGTATCGCCTCGCCTTAGGTCAAATGATACAATATTTTATGTACAGAGAGAGAGAGAGTGCACGGTATTGCTACACTGATAGAGAAATAGAATCTTACACGAAACCAACATGTACACATACACTAAAATAACACGTACACGTACACTAAAATAACACGTACACGTACACTAAAATAACACGTACACATACACTAACATAACACGTACACATACACTAACATAACATGTACAATCGCCCTAGGGCCGTGATATATGATTAAATGACGTTTTCATTTTTTATTTCATTTCTAAATAACACAGATGTGCAAATCACGTAAACATTTTTAACCACCCCCCCCCCCTTCCCCAAACCAAACCACATTTTTTTTTCGAAACCTACAAAAAAAAAATAATAAATACATTACATGTACAATCGCCCTAGGGCCGTGATATATGATTAAATTACGTTTTCATTTTTTATTTCATTTCTAAAAAACACAGATGTGCAAATCACGTAAACATTTTTAACCCCCCCCCCCCCCCTTCCCCAAACCAAACCACATTTTTTTTTCGAAACCTACAAAAAAAAAATAATAAATACATATCGTTATGGTCAACGTAATGTTTCTAGAGTCAAGTCTGTTTTCTTTTTTCTTCATTTTTTCTCAGTTTGGAATTGTACAGGCAGAAAAACTTTACCGAGAAATTTGTAAACTGTCTAGTAAAATTATATAGCTTAATATTTCATTGTATCAGTCTATTTTAAGTTTATGTTCATTAATATGTCATTGTATCGGTCTATTTTCATTGTACATTTATAAGGTATGAATAACCAAAAAGACAGAGTCCTGTTTAGTAACTTCACATAATTATGCCATGTCATTAGAAATAAGATATTTATTGAATCAGTTTATTTCTATACGCCTGCAGATCAATCACACCTTTCCACAAGGACATACCTGCAGATCAATCACACATTTCCACAAGGACACTGCTGCAGATCAATCACACCTTTCCACAAGGGCACACCTGCAGATCAATCACACATTTCCACAAGGGCACACCTGCAGATCAATCACCCTTTCCACAAGGGCCCACCAGCAGATCAATCACACCTTTCCACAAGGGCACACCTGAAGATCAATCACACCTTTCCACAAGGGTACACCTGCAGATCAATCACACCTTTCCACAAGGACCCACTTGCAGATCAATCACACCTTTCCACAAGGGCCCACTTGCAGATCAATCACACCTTTCCACAAGGACCCACTTGCAAATCAATCACACCTTTCCACAAGGACCCACTTGCAGATCAATCACACCTTTCCACAAGGACCCACTTGCAGATCAATCACACCTTTCCACAAGGGCACACCTGAAGATCAATCACACCTTTCCACAAGGGTACACCTGCAGATCAATCACACATTTCCACAAGGGCCCACTTGCAGATCAATCACACCTTTCCACAAGGACCCACTTGCAGATCAATCACACCTTTCCACAAGGACCCACTTGCAGATCAATCACACCTTTCCACAAGGACCCACTTGCAAATCAATCACACCTTTCCACAAGGGCACACCTGCAGATTAATCACACCTTTCCACAAGGGCACACCTGCAGATTTATCACACCTTTCCACAAGGGCACACCTGCAGATTAATCACACCTTTCCACAAGGGCACACCTGCAGATTAATCACACCTTTCCACATTTTTGGGGTAACCTTAGATCTGCGTCTCTGCATGATATAATTGAAAGTATAGATATCGAGTTGATGGAATAACTTTAAAGTTGACACATATACATTTGAACGAATGCAAATCCTTAGTTTTAACACGGGAGTTATGAGGATCATTCATTAAAAAAAATTATAAGGGCAGGTAGAAAGTTAATCCGAGAAGCACTGCTCTAAGATATTTCAGTAAACGATCGTAAATTGTTGAACGGCTGTGTAACGAAAGGTCATTACGTCAGAACGGTTGAACTCTGGATCCGACCAATCCGCCCATATGTCATTATCCTGTCAGCGCCAATTGTTGAAGAAATCCGCCTGAAAGGAAGAGAGAGAGCCATTGGAAACGACCAATGTTTGAACACCAAATTATCTTCAATGAATTCCACATTCCAGAGGTCGCTCGGTTTATTCATGCCCATAAAGCTCAATCGTTGAACGGCGAGGCAAAACAAATCATTAAATTTGTGACAGGTTTATGTTGTTATTATAGAATAATAAAACGCTGCGGCAATAGACAAAACTAACTTTAAAAAATTAAAAGACTTTTTAAATAAGGAAATCGTAACTCACTCTTATGCAAATTAAGATATATCGAAACAACCCCCTAAAATCAACAACCAGACACTGGAGTCCTTTAAAACAGATCTAAAGACACATCTATTTCGCAAATACCTTCTGGGATGATTGTCTACCTTATTTTCCATGTGTTGCTGTGTTGCTCCGGGTTGAAATGGCTAGAAAGACTTTGATATTGTATGCTTGTAATTAGTTTTTGTAGTGTTGTGTTTGTTTTAAATGTGGTGAATTATAGATATGTTTTTTGTTGACTTTGTACCGCGCTTCGAGCCTTTGGGGATGAAGCGTGTTTTTTAAATGAACTTTATTATTATTATTATTATTATAAATCCTTTCTATGCATTTTCTTTGCATGTATGTAATTATTAGGGGATTTTTTCATCTATGTGAGGTTGTAGCAACTGATTTTTCAGTTTGGAAATGGTTTTTGATCCAACTTAGTGCACGTAAAACCTAACAGACTAAAGATATATTTAAACCCACAAACGTCACAACAATATAAAGCACATATCAACACCTACCTAGTTAATCTCCACATTAAAAGATCCAACATTCCTCTCTCCTTGAAAAACAGGAAAAAGAAACTCATTTTTGGAG
Source organism: Lymnaea stagnalis (assembly GCA_964033795.1). NCBI lineage: Eukaryota > Metazoa > Mollusca > Gastropoda > Lymnaeidae > Lymnaea > Lymnaea stagnalis. Next base: position 991,952 of record CAXITT010000021.1, on the reverse strand, counting down.
GTTGGGGGTGGGGCTGAAAATTTGACTGAAAGTGTTGTTATTTGCAAGGAGTCGATAAGCCAAGTTTCAGCTCGATATGCTGATAGGAGAACAGGAAACGGGTCAATTAGCCTTTCGAATATTTTTAAACATTAATAGTTTTCACACTTTGTACTTTGTGTTCACGAGTCCATACAATCCTCTTTCCCCAAGTTTTAATAATCGGGGAAGGGGGGGGGGGCGGAAACGAATTTGAGATTCTTTAGTATTGTGGATCACGTTCTCGGATAGCTATACGCAAATGCGCGTATGGCGTTATGTATAGCATAGGTGGTCATTTTAAACGAAGATCTCGGCTCTTTGACTTTTACTCCGTTGGATTACCATGAAAATAAGCAAGCCTTTTCTCACTAGCCATTCAATCCTCAATTATGTTCTCATGAGATTTAATCTATAAAAGCACTTTTTTTTCCCCCTACAAGAAATTATAGAGTTTTCTGAAAGAATGTAGCGCGACTCCCGTTCCCCACTTTAAGGCTTCGCACACACTAGGTCCGGATTGCACCGAATTCCAAGACTGACGAACGCGACTATAAATAGATCGGTAAAAAAACAAAACAAATTCATTAAGAAAGTGAACATAGCCTCAAACTCTGGCGGGATCGTATTTGTATCCGAGTACTAAACCATTTCACCATTTACATCCAAGATTAAAATATTGAACATTTAATTTACTGGGGAGATTGCATCGAGTAGTCCGACACTGTATATAGTCTGTAGCATTGTATTTTGAGGATTAAAAAAATATCGTTGTTTTATTTATACAGAGTAGTTGACGGTTTAATTCATGATTGTTACAATAATTATTTTTTCTATTTCAGAAACGTTAAACTAAAGGGGCAAACTTTCAGCTCCAATATGGATGTACAAGTCTTTCAAACTGCACTCTCTCCCCGATAAAGCAAAACTCTTGGCTCCAGTGCATCTATGAGGATACAACATTGCCCTCAGTAATTTCTTTAACCCAGATTATAAGATTAACCATAAAAAGCTTTTAAAAAGTACTTTAAAAATACAATGTGCTTTTAATAGCTCGCCTTTCAAAATTAAATTACCCCCTCATTAATTAAGTGAAATGCAGGCCATGTATTATAAGTTTTAATAGAATTATACATTTTGAAAAATAAATTATTTTCACTCTTATTAAAAATCAAAAGGACTGCGCTCTATTAGACAAGATTATTTTCTGCATTACAATTTTTAACATATTCTATATTGACTTCCGAAAGGTACAATAATGTTCACAGGTTTCTATTATGAGCCAATAATAGAGGCACACAGAATATAAATTATTAATTATAGAAATAATTTACACATGGAATCGTCTGATAGGGCGCAATTCACATTATAACAGATAGTTTCAAATCATTAAACTAATTTAACAAATGATTAGTTTACTTCCAATGCCATCCTTTATTTAGCAGAATCAGAATGAGCTAGATGCGCATTTAAAAAAAGTACTTTAATTTTTTGGACAAAAAAACTTTCGAGACGTCTCTACCCGACCCCCCATTACATTAACACATAATATACATATCGGGACTGATAGTGGCTGGCGTTTAAATCACCGTCTTATCTCACAGGCGCAGATTTAAAGACATTTGTACGGATTAAAGTAAGTCCTGAGAAACCTTCGACTGAAAGACACAGATGTGTTAATGACTGTGAAATCTCTCCATATCACATGGTGGACAGCAGAATGACCAGCGTGGAGACATTAAGAGAAAAGCTGAATACAAAAGCGGCCAAAGCCGTTAGCACCGGCCAAAAACTGACAAAGTTTCTAGCACGGACATGTAACGAGTAGCGGTTGAACCAAAAAAAAAAGTGATTAAGACTTTGTGGAGACGAGACCGTGTCATGGTTGGAGGGCAGCGGTTCGTCTGACAACTTGGCGCATACCAGGGTCCTTTAGAAGCACGTCATTATCAACACCCGTCGTTGTCCATCAAAGCAGCGGGCGCGCGCCTGTACGATTTGTTGATCAATCAGTTACCATCACCAGCCCTTGGGGCCGGGGGGGGGGGATATTTAGACGTCTCTCTATGGTAATTCTCCCCCGAGGTAATCTCCCCATTACCTGTTGTATTCTTCCTTTAGAAGCACGTCATTATCAACACCCGTCGTTGTCCATCAAAGCAGCGGGCGCGCGCCTGTACGATTTGTTGATCAATCAGTTACCATCACCAGCCCTTGGGGCCGGGGGGGGGGATATTTAGACGTCTCTCTATGGTAATTCTACCCCGAAGTAATCTCCCCATTTACTGTTGTATTCCATTATCTCGGGAGGTGTGATTTTATTTTGTCCAGTTTTCAAGCTGAGATTCGGATCCTTCATCTGTTCTTATTCTTACGATAGTTGTCCTCAAGCGCCGGATGAAACACACTGGGACATTAGAATATTTCTTTTTTTTAAAATTATTTTTAAAAAAATATATATTTTAAGGTATTTAAATAGCTCTCCCATATCGATTTGTGATTATAAGTACCTGACGCATAGCAAGAAATATACGGTCAAGTCAGGACTACGCGGCTATTGATAACCAATAGGTACATTTTTTAGCATTACATTTCAAAATTACAATTCGGACTTATGGGGGGAAAAATGACAAGAAATTTACTTAATAGTGAAATAAAACTTGGTCTGATCCTATGACATAACGTTTTGTAATGCATTTAAATTCTGTAGCGGCATTCCAACATTTTCAATGATTGTAAAACAAGTTGTGAAATTTTCAATTAATCTTTTATCAATTCCGTTTTTTTAAAAAATAATTGTTTTGAATAAGCAATTCTGTGAGTCACTGAATTTAACTGCCTTCTAAATTTGTGCAACATTGGTGTTTTATTAAAATTATATATGTATACACAGTGGTACTTCGGGTTACGAACGTTCAGGTCACGAACAATTCAAGTTACGAACAACAACTTCGATTTTTTTTTTTTTGTCTCGGGTAATGAACAGTGCCGCGGGTTACGAACGAAGGCGAAAAAAAAGAGAGAGAAAGAGAGAGGGTGAGAGAGAGAGAGAGAGAGAGAGAGAGAGAGAGAGAGGGGGGGGGGCAAGGACGAACGAAGGGGAAAAAAAAGAGAGAGAAAGAGAGAGGGTGAGAGAGAGAGAGAGAGAGAGAGAGAGAGAGAGAGAGAGGGGGGGGCAAGGTTTAACGTTGGAGACAAAATTACCTTGTTGGCTGCAAAGGGAAAGCGACAAGAAACTCTTGAAACTAATGATTGAGAATAGCAAAGAATGTGATCCCATGATCGTTTTCATGATAAGGAACATACAGGGTGGCCCTGAAAAAGTGAGAACATCTCGTAACACAGGGTTACATAATGGAATAAATAAAATGGTTTTGTCATTGACAGTTGCATGAAAATTATTAGGCTGATCAGAAAACATGTCCAATCCGTCTCTACCCCACCTCCCCCCCCACCTCCCCCACTCTAACTGCTTCTCAACGACTTCTTGTAAGCGTTGGCGCTTCGTTTGTGCCTCTGACAATAAAGCGATGTTATCATATTTTTTGGGCCACCCTGTACTTTAGACTAATTCTTTTTTTACAATGTACATTTAATTTATTGGGTGATTTTATTTCTCTTTATTTAACAGGTGAAGTACACACATCCTTAGCGTTTTATTTGGTAAACGACCGGATGTTAATTCAAAATTACGATTCTTTCATCCGGAAAACGGATTTTCCTTATTTCTTGATTTCAATGTTTCGGGCTACGAACGTTTCGGGTTATGAACCGAGTTCTGGAACGAATTAAGTTTGTAACCCGAGGTGCCACTGTATATTTTTTTCACCTGATCGAATCGTCGATTTAAGTGGGGACTCGTAGTCAAAATGCTAAAATTTAAAATACATGACTTAGTAAGATTTTTTTTTTTTTTTTTGCCAATCACAATAGAAAAACAATAAAAACGCTTTAAAAAACAAATGGGACAAATTAGTACATTTTTTAAAGCTCTTGATAAGAAAATAGGGGTAAAATTTAGCAATTTTATTTAATTATCATAATAAAAAATATCTCAATAACCAGCAATATGATTTCAATGAAATTCGGCATAAAAATTGTAAATACGACATTGCACAATGTCTCAGAAGGAAATTAGCATAACTGAAAAAATATTATTTTGTGAATTTTTAAATTTTATGTCGAAAAATAATCAGTCGTTTACGTAAACTGTTAGATCCACATTAAAATAAAAACCTTCCGTAGATAAACATGTGGTGCAAATTTCTTTATAATCTGATGGGCGGGTTCTGAGGTACACTGCTTCCAATAACTCAACACACGTAACATTGGCACAACTGAGAAAATATAAAAAGAAGTTATAAGACTGATGAATATAATGATTACACTCATAACTTGATTTATTTTAATTTTTAGAATATTCTACTTTAAGAGTACTGAATCTTAAAAACCATGAATATATCTTTGGATGCATACTGGGCTCTGCTTGTCATTGATGAAGTGGTGAAGGGGAGGTACTCCTTCGGTCAGTTACTGTCACTTGCCCCCCGACAATCTCTCATTGTGTTTTCTATTGATGCCTGGAGGTTTTCAAAATATCACTAAACCATTGATGTGTCATTGGGCCCCTTTCATGGATGGGCTCTGGGCACAAGGACCACCAACAGGTCATGTTAATTTAGTGAACACTTGAGAAATGAAAGAACAGTGCGAGCATTTCTGTTACTTTGCGGGGAAATCCCAGGAATTCGCGCATTTTATCACCAAAGCCACCACTATGCTACGGACTCTACCTGATGACATATCGAAAAGAAGAAAATAAGGCAAAGCTTCACATCACGTTGAACATTGATTACGTTCCTAGAGCATATGTTTACTCTTTCGTTTCATATTTTAAATTTAGGCCATAGATTAAATTCATAGTAAGGATATTATGTGAGGGTCCTTTAACATATAAATATGAAATATGTCATTTTTTCTAAATGGACTGAGATTGGATTATTATAATGACACCTACAGGGTTTTCAAATGCTCCAGGCCACGACTTTCATACTATATTTTTGTCTAAGTTATCAAGCGTTTAAGAATCTCTCTCGTCTCCATTCCCTTTCTTCCCCTCCCATTTTCTCTCCATCTGTCATTCTGTAGAGAAGGCTTGTCTAACTTCTTACTTCTTGTATTATGAAAAGACCACGTGACAGTTAACAGTTACTATTTCCGGTTCATTACAAGACGCTTCATTCACTCGAAATTAAATTCCAATTGGAGATTATATATAACCCCATATATTCGTCATGGGCACATTTAAATCAAGACAACAAAATACACGAGGGTAACATCTTATGCTTTGTTATGACTTTAAAAAAAAAAGGTTATTGTTGACCTTATCTGAGGAGCAATATGTGCGCCTTCGTTCCTGTCTACCACAACCTTTAATAGTTGCCATTTTTATGAAGATGATCCCCCCCCCCCCCCAACCCCTCTCACTGATGACGATACCGGGGCAAACGATTCCTTGTCTATACCAGAAGCTTGATTAACCTCCACAAACACAGCCATTGCCGTTTCCCGGGGCGATAATCCTGTAACCGTTTTCTGAAACGAACTGGACGTTGGTCATTTGATCTACATTAGAACAACAATACGATGACGTGGGCCTCCCAGCCATTGAGTCTGTCACTGACACTGATTTCCCTCTCTTGTCCTCCTCCCCTCCCCCCACGCAGTGAATAACTTGTCAAGTGGCAACGACGTGGGTTAATGGTAAAGGGCGTGGAGACGGCCCGTTGTCACTGCGCACAGCCGGGACACACAGGACTTAGTGAATCCTTTTATACTGGGATAAGATTATTACGGCCAACAATGGCTGTGACGATGGTAAAATAACAGGAGGCACAAAGTTTTGATTTACAACACTCAACAGGTCTCTGAGAAGAAACGGGAACGTGCGTGTTTGTGGGAGGGGGGGGGGGGGGAAAGGGGTGTATGTGGGGGGGGGGGCTTTGGTGCGGTCATCTTCATGTTTTACTTGTCTTGAGTACAAGAATGTTACCACGCCAACCTCGCTCCGACGGGAACCACAGTGTTGATCGCATCCCGGATCACTGACAGAAGTGTATACAGCGGTTTCAGCTTGTTGATGTAACGTGTTACAATGGTTGTGGTTTAATAGAGGCAACCCTTGTAAATACACCGAGCGAGTATGGAGAAAATGTCATTGGCCGTAATGATGCCTCAGTTGGGTGTGATTGAATCTCATCGCCTTATAGAGGGTTTAGCTCTATGGGTCGAAGCCCGAGCTCTTGTGTTCTCACGGTTGCCACTTTTATTGCCCAGAGCCTAACGATGTATTGATTTATAGCACCTGCTATAAATGGTGAAATTTATGGCGGATTATACGTTGATTTTAGGGAGTTTATGGATTATTTAACCAAAATGCAACTTATTATAAGTTCAAGCATGGTCATGTATGGAAGTGGACGATTGCTTCGCATAAAAGTTTTATTACAACATACTCTTCTTATTCTATCTTTTAAGGGCTCACGATGAGTGTACTGATAATTATGGCTCCTATGTATGTAGAGGGATTCGCCATGTTTCTGTGCCTGGTATTGAAGAGGATATTTCTTGGTCCTTAAATTTACACTAATTAATTAAGATAGCTTCATGCGTCAAACTATTGGCATATTGTAAACTATGCTGAAGAACTTAAATTTGATATTCTTTAATCAACCAATAACCGTATTCAACGCTTAATTTGACCGATTTTATTTGAAAATGAGTATTATCATGCTGAAAATTAAAATACCTTGGCATCTCTTAAATCGTATTGCTATCCTCAACTTGTAAAATATTAAAATAATAACAAAGAGGGGAAAGCTAAGAAAAAGTACAAGCCTCAGGAATTTCCCTACTGAGCCTACTGTTTGAATCGCATCAAGCAACATTTGGCATAATCTAAATGTTTTGCATACCTTCTAGTGTCTGCAGAAATATCTCTTAAACCAGATACATTCAGTAACACCGAGCTACGAACTTTTGTAGCACCATTTTCACCTTGAAAATCGAAGGCTCAAGAGGAACCTAACTGACATATCGTACGGTGTATTTGTCACCGCTGGTCAAAGAATGACCCGCTGCCACGCTCCGCTGCCCTGGTTATTTGCTCTTCTGATCGTGTTATTTTATCATTCCGTCCCCAACGATGGCTCGCGATGAGTGGTTACACCCCACTGGAATGATTAGAAATTCATTTGCGAGTTAATGCGTGACACTGTGAATGGGAGCATTGTGCGCGGCGTGATATTGCACGTTAAGGGACACGGAGAAAAGAAAGAAAGAAAGAAAGAAAGAAAGATAGAGAGAAAGAAAAGAAAGAAAGAAAAGGGGGGGGGGGAGACCGCTGCGCCGTTGAGACGTGCTCGGCATCATCGTTAAGGGACACGGAGAAAAGAAAGAAAGAAAGAAAGAAAGAAAGATAGAGAGAAAGAAAAGAAAGAAAGAAAAGGGGGGGGGGGGAGACCGCTGCGCCGTTGAGACGTGCTCGGCATCAAACTCAGTTTTATCTGATTGGTTCAGAGACGAAGTGGGATAACCCGGAGGTAGAGCCAGGAGGTTCAAAACTTTCAATTACCTGCAGAATACCTGGAGAGGTTGCAGAGATGTTTGAAGGCGGGCCTTCAAACATTGTGAAGAATTAGCATGCTATTAAAGATGTGTCCATTTGTCAAACAACCAAATTTACGGCCCATGGGCCATGTGTGGGTGATTCTAAGTGCTCTTGTTTTTTTTCATGAAAAACGTTCCATTTTTATTTTAAAACAGATCTAAAAAAATATTAAAAAGTAAAAAGAAGAAGAATTCCATTACATTTTCTTTCTTTAAAGTGGACGGAGGAGATATTTAGGGGGTTAAATGCCATAATTTATGGCTGCGCCTATTCGGACCCGGGTGCGAGAAGTCAGAGTATAGGTTTATTGAAAAAAAATTTTAACATTATTTTTGGGTTTGTAAGACAAAATTTGGCATCAAATGAAAGATAATTGAATTGACTTATTATTTGTAAACTTACTTCTTCAGTTTAACTAAAATAAAGGACCACAAATGACATCCGAATGGCATTGAGTCCACATGGAACCGGAAACACAATGTTTTCTTCTGCATAAACAGCATTCATACCCCCCCCCCCAATAGATTACATGCTACCAATTTTAAAGTAGAAGCGTAACTTCAGAAAGCATCATGCAATATTTTTTTTAAAACACCGTTACAGGTCATCTAGTGATTCAAATTCATGGACATTGAGCTCAATTCGTGGCATACACTTGCCATGGACCGTGCAAGCTGGCGTGGCAGACACTTGCCATGGACCGTGCAAGCTGGCGTGGCAGACACTTGCCATGGACCGTGCAAGCTTGCGTGGCAGACACTTGCCATGGACCGTGCAAGCTGGCGTGGCAGACACTTGCCATGGACCGTGCAAGCTGGCGTGGCAGACACTTGCCATGGACCGTGCAAGCTGCACTTGCCATGGACCGTGCAAGCTGGCGTGGCAGACACTTGCCATGGACCGTGCAAGCTGGCGTGGCAGACACTTGCCATGGACCGTGCAAGCTGGCGTGGCAGACACTTGCCATGGACCGTGCAAGCTGGCGTGGCAGACACTTGCCATGGACCGTGCAAGCTGGCGTGGCAGACTCACCGTAGCGAGCTTAATCCTCAGAATAAGCCCACCGCTAACGCCCGAAGAAGGCACACGGCAAGGAAAAGCGGAATCGACTCAAATCCTACTAGGATCCAAATCAACCCGTGTCCCAAGTGAGGGAAAGCTTTCCAGGCACAGACAGAACTTGAAAGCCATCTGCGCTCACCGTGGAATATAGCCTTGGTCATCTTCGCATGTGAAGGACGAACAACTTAATAGGGTAATTGTTACACACTTTCTTCTATTGTGAGAAATTACTTAATCTCCTTTTTTAAAGTTTTGGCTCGTTCACACAGTGCACAACAATGGACGATACCATAGAGAAATACAATAATAAAGATACGACACGCAAAAACAGTTGCCAATTACAATTAATAAGATTTAATTTAGTAATAATACAATTACAAAACAACTTACAGAGTGTCGGAAAATCTTGTACCGGTACACAATTAGTACAATGTGCCAATTAATAACGATGAATGCGAAATAAACACATATGAGCACACAAAGAATAATACAATTGTCTCTTAAAGTTAATCATATCTATCTGAATCTCTCTCTCTCTATCTCCGTCCCTGTCGATCCTTTATATATGCAGCGTAAGCCCTGCCTTCCAGAAACTACTCAGCATTTGTTTACGTCTCTCGGCATATCGAAAAAGTTCGACAAGAAACTAGGAGACAGACTAACCATGTTTAATTGGTAGTCGGTAGTAAACACGACACATCAAAGGACTAAGCCACGCCTATTATGAACGTAGCGTGTGCTAGGAATTTAATTGGGGGTCAAGCAAAGTTCACGCACGGGAAAAAGTGTCATACAAAACTGTAATATTCTCGTTCTTTATAGTTTATAGCTCCACTAAATTGGTTACATTTAAAATGGTGCCTTACAGGCTACTTGTCAAGTGCTATAGTCATTAGTATGTAAAATGAGTTTTTACTTCGTTGCATCAGCATTTAAAAAAAAAATACCCCTTACACCGAAAATTTAAGTAAATCTTTAACTTAAACTTTTTAAAACTTCTTACACAAAAAAATTATCTTTTGAGGTTTTTGTTTTTTTTATTTTTTTTAAAAATCCGTTCATCCTCAAACGATTCTAGATAAAATTTAACATACGTAAAAATATCATACATTGCAAAATAAATGTTACATTTTATTATTTGAGGTGTTTAACTTGTATTATGGCTCATGCCCATGCCTTGGATATTGGGTCATGTTCATTTATTTGAAGAAACTTTAACAAAGATGACTGCAGTCTGAGTAGTCTGTAGTCTATAATTTGCGTATTTTTAAACTAGTCTGAATATAAATTATTGCCTCTGGACTATCCCCTATTTCTTGGTGTTTTTTTAGATCGTACCTGCACAGATCTATTACAACTTTTTAGTTTGTTGACAATGTTAGATTTAATTTATAGTTATTATTTCAACGCAATCTTTTTTAATTGTTGTTAATAGCAACAAATTGAATCAAACGTAGTTCACTCCCTTTGTATGCTATACGTGGCTTTCTGTAAGTGCGCATGCGAAACACAAACTTCCTACAGAAGTGCCAACATGGCGTTGACAACAGCCTTGGTCGTTTTCAGTATTTTCCATCTTTCAACCGGTCTGTATTTTCATATTGGAGAAACTGAACGGAAATGTTTTATCGAAGAAATTCCGGACGAAACTATGGTTGTTGGTAAGAAAATACTAAAACATATATTATTATTTCACAATAGCAATTTGATCTCTGGTCAGACACTCACTGCGGCTCAGAAGTCAGGGACCGGGTAATAAAAAAAATATAAAATTTAAATATTATTAAAATAATATAATTATAAATAAAGGGAATGCCCAGTGACATTTTGTTTAAAATGATAGCTAAAATTGACCAAATGTTTCTGAAGGCCAGAGTAAACTTTTACAATGTCCAGACCAATAGTCCAATGTCAGTATCCCCACACAAAAAAAAACAAGTAACTTCATACTTCATAATGTTGAGGGTTTTTGCAATTTGGGTCACTCTATCTATAAAAAAATATAAACTAAAACTTACCGCCAATTACATGATCAGCGATGCAATAGTGATACTCAGTCTTACTTTTACTCATATTTTCAGATGAGATAGTCAATGAAATTAAAATCGAAGTGTCTACACGTCCGGCGCGCCGGACGTGTAGTGCACAAGATACACGTCCGGCGACTTGTCACGTGACCGCCGGACATGGCCGGACGGCTATTAGTTTTTATAATTCCAAACGAAGTACGATTTAGTACATCTTGTCTGGTCTTGTGGTAGAGTGGTTGCTTGACGATAGGAATGTTTGAGGATCTATACCGGGTTTAGGGTCAAATTTTTTTCTTCCCATTTTAATTAAAATATTTTGTATATATTTATATTATCATGTTCCTCAGCAACAGTAGTTTCATGAGAAGTTTTTAAATATTTTGTAGCAATTGAAATAATTTAAAATGAAATCTTCAAGCCACTTTCACTTAAGTTTCTTTTTCTAGTATTTGCATTCAAGATACTCAGTACATTACTTGGTAGAGAAATAGATTTTAAAATTAACAATAGTTTTGAATTATTCGCAGTCACGTGACAAGGCTGACCGACAAGATATCTCTCGCCACTTTGTTACGGCGGTCATGTGACTTGGTCGCCGGACACATAGTGTGGGAGATAGACGTCCGGCGCGCGGACGTGTAGACACTGCCAATTAAAATTCAATTCAAAGATTGTCTGTAGGGGGTGTCGTTACCCTTTTGACATATTTTTTTGTATGAGGGCGAGGGAACTTCCCCTCGTTTTGTTTACAAAAAAGTACACACAAATTGATATTGTCATTTCGTAATTTCAATTACAAACAAGGCCCACGCATGGTATTTTCACAGGTTGCATGTTGCAGAAGTGGATTATGTAAATTCATTCTATCCACTCCACTACTTTCTCAGTGTTTTCGCACTACTTTTTTTTTTTGCTCTACTGCCATCTTTCTTACCCTGATGACAAACAGGTCATGATAACAAAGATAGCGGCTGTGTAAAAAAAAATGTGGTGTAAAAACATGTCTGCTAAAGTGTGGAAGGAAAAGGGAGAGAATATATTGTTTTAGCTACTTACAGAGAGAAATAAAAATAAGGAAAGTGAAGAGAATAGGTTATTATTTTTGAAAGAAAAACATTTAAATAAACGTTTTTTTAAATGTGTGTTGCAAAAATATGATAATCTTAAAGAACATTTAATAAATAATCGGAAATGAGATTAATTCAACAAATTTTCATTTTTAAAAAGTTTAAAATTTGCAAAAACATTGCTTAGTCATTACCACTAGCTCAAGTTTTAATTCACCCCTAAATTAAGTCCTCCCTAACTTGAGCGTAAATCTTCTAACCTAAAATCTATGAATTAACGACAACCCTAAAAAACTACATGTGCTTTTGCTACAGTTATACACTGTACAGAGAACATTGTAAATTTGAATAAAATGATTACAATTACTCTTTAAAATAATGAAAACCCAACTTAGAGCTTTTTTAGTACTCATTTACACACTTTATAAATCCAAAAGATGTCAGATAAGTCTAAATCCATTTTTCAAAATGATCAGACGATCACAATGACTAAATAGCCTTGTTTTGAAATATTATAATTAATGGCCATATGAAATATTAATTTTAAAAATCCATTCATCAAAAACAGTCAATAGTTGTATTAATATTTTAAAAAATAGAATAGTTAACTCTAGTAACAATCTGCGACTTAGCTAAGGGGAAAGAATCCTACACAGAAACTCAGTGTGACACAGAAAACATAAATTGCCTGTGATTTAAAATGATAGATTTTGAATTTTGTACTTCTTTTGGATTTTATTTTGGGTGGAAAAATATATTAGAAATGAAACTGTTAGTTAGGTTTTCATTTTTTAAAATAATAAACCATAAATTATGCTTTCACTGCAATAGTCTTGTCAGCTTTGCTGTTCCACCACATCATGCTCCACATGTGGTCATTGTTGATGTCAGGAGAGGCAGTATTGATGAATTTAAGGGTTCACATTGTTTAGGAATACATGTCTGATGTTTAACAGGGGTACAATTTTACTGCTTGTTAAAGGTGCCATTTACCTTAGATGTGCCACTAATCTAAAATAATTGACATCTTTTAAAACCATCCTTCTTAATCATATTTATTATTCATATAAGACTCCCAAATATTATGATGAGCCAGTAAAATTTTAAAAAAATCATTAAGGTAAAAGAATTGTTCAAGTTATCATTATTCCCTCTGGTTGAATGTTATTATTTATGATCCTACCAGAAAATATACTCTCAACCCTCCCTTGAGCCGATATAATTCATAAAATTTTATAGAGGCTTTGTTTGCCTTAACACTAAGACTGCACTAAAAAGTTGATTCAATTTATTTACAGATGTGTCACAAAATATATACTTTATTTAATGTACATGTTCATTTGATCATTTTTAACTTTACCATGATCTTTACCATGATCCATGATTCATTTTACAATGAATTATTTTACAGGGATGTTCCATTACTTAAATCAATTCTTTGACATCAATAAGTATTCTAGTGTGTATTGCTGTAATTTTTCAGTGTTTAAAATGTTCCTACTATTTCAGGCAACTACAAAGTGGAAATGTTTGACAAAAACATAAATGCCTTTGTCCCAACCATGTATGGGCTAGGCATGCATGTTGAATGTAGAGATCCAGATGATCGTATAGTGTTATCAAGGGTAAGCCACAAGGCTTTTGCCCTATTATGATGCCTGTCTGTGCATCCCCGCATGTTTGTTGTTAGCTCAAGCTTACCAGCCTGTTCACTAATATTTTAGTCATTATCATAACCAACTTACCTTTGTGGCATATGAAGATGATATAGTATTTTTTTATAGATTAGTAATTTCATATTTGGCACACCTCCTCTCTTAAAACACTAATCCTCCAATCAATAACTAAATATGTCAACCAAATGTGTGTTTTGGAGCTCTCTTTTTTTTCTTCTAAAAGCTATCGGCATCTTGTGAACTCAGAGCTCCAAATGCATCAAATCAACTTAAATTCTAGAGACATTGTTATTAAGGAAAATGAGTAAATTCAAGTATAACTTATGCCAGCAGTAATTCAATAATGGGAAGTTCCTTTACATGGCATGGATGACATGTGAACTTTAATATGCCAGTATTGTGATTAAAATGTAACAAGTGTTATTGTTCCCCACTCCTAATTATAATTAAATTATGATAATTTTTCAATCCAGCTAAAAATATTGAGTCTCAGCATGTAGAACATAAACCTGTTTCAAATCTAATGTTGTGACTTTAAATCTGAAAATATGATCTTCTCTTGAGAAACTAACACCAATACCTAAACAAACCTCCATGTTGTGGTTTTTAAATATCTTGTTTTTATTGTTCAGTGTTTGTTTTTGTTAAATAATAATTAGGTTCCTATACTAATTATTAGACCCCACTAACATTGCTTGGTTTTTAGATTGCATAACACACAACAAAAAGAGATAATTGATTTCCGAGGTGCAAACTGAGAATACAATTTGTAAAGACTTTTAGGTACATTTCTCCATCTGATCTGCTTTTTGCAGGTAATTATAAAGTACAAGCTTTTGACCACAATGCTAAAGACTACATGCCTGTCTCACCTGATATAGGCATGCATGTAGAAGTTTTTGATCCTGAAAATAAAGTTGTATTATCAAGGGTGAGTTTAACATTTAAAGGAAGAGGGCATTTTCAAATATTAAGATGAACAAACTTTCTAAATATTACATGTCAAAAGAATAGAAATTATTCAGGTATTATTTTGGTTTAAATTACATTTTTTTTTTTTTTTGCATTAATCCTTGGCACCAAATACCCATAGCCTCTTTTAAAAACTTAAATAAATAAAACTGATAATGGATTTGATGAAATTTATTATAGTTTTAAGAAAAATAAAATAGTAACATGAACATAAATTGAATCATTCTTTTTACTGGTTTATTTGTTTTTTACATTTTCAAACTATAGTAAACACTACATGCATGCATGGTCACTGGTATATCTTCTAATATATATATATATAGATCATTATTTAATGCACATAATTATGCTATAAAGTGTATGTGCATGGTCTATTGAATATAATTTCATTATAATTTTGAGCAAAGTAAATACTACCATTATTGAAATTAAGTTGAAATATTTAAGGGCAAAAAGGGAAATCTTGAGAGAATTCCTTGGCTAAAAATAATTAATATTTAAAGACATTAAAAACATCTTTATCTGCTTAAATGGTGGTGGAAAAATTCTATGATTCTTTTAGATAGTAGGTTATATAATTTATTTTTTAATTTAAAGTTTTCTTTTTATCTCAAGACTGTAGATGGGAAAAGTTTGTCAATTTTTATCTTATTTTTTTTTTTAATTTTGATCTGTGATGGAATAGAACTCAGTGTAATAAGCAATTCTTGACGGATCGATAGTTAAAAATATATTTGTGTATAATTAAGAATGTTTTTTCAAGAAATTTTAACGATGCGACACAATTTCAGACCTACGCTGCAGAAGGCAGATTTACATTTACGTCACACACAGCTGGTGAACATGTCATCTGCCTCAACTCAAATTCATCTGCATGGTTCAATGCTGGACAATTAGTAAGTATTTAAATATAAAATGTAAAGTTGTTTTAATCAGTTGTTGGGATTAATTTCATACATTCCTTATTGGTGTTGAACATTGTCATAGGTTAATTGTTTTGTTTTTTTCTTTTAATGATTTCCATTTCTTAAAATTCTTCATGCAATAGGAAAACCTTGTATAGATTTTTGTTATAGATTATATATTTTGTATCACAATGTTGAGCATGTTTAAACCTATTACATTATTAACACTTTGAGGCCAATAAGTATATATTATAAAGACACACTTAAAATATATATAATTTTTTTCTGCCCTGATGTTAACTAATTTCTATGAGTTGCTGAAGTTCTGTAAAATCTGCACCAATAAGATGTTACACTGGCATCTAGTTTAGGCAATTTCATATCATATTTGCTCAAAATCATAGTGGTAATTACTATGGAACAAATAGGCCGAAAATCATCCCTCTTTTTCTCAACTATTCACCTGGCCAAATAATACTATTTCTACTTATGCGGCTCCGAATATTTATTTAAAAGTTAAAATTTTCAAGATGAATTTGATAGCAAATGGATAATACATTTAATTTTTCTTGCTGTAGTAATACAGATTCCTGTGACAACTACTGTTTTTGAATAATAACTTGAGGATAATTAATTTTGATAACTTAATAACTTTTTTTTTTTTTTAAAGTTGAAACAATCAGAATGTCTTAAACCCACATGTTTTAATTGTTAAAGTTGTTATACTCTTACCATCTAAGTTACTACAACTTTAAATAAATCTTTTAGCCCACTTCTAGATACTAAGATATCTGCTAATTTTAGATCAATTAGTTTCATTTTATTATTTGTACTTATGGATGTTTAAATTTTCTAACTTAAGTTGAACACTTGACTGTAAAACGGATAAAGGAGCATTTGTTACCCACATTTCTCTAATTTGACAAGTTTATGATCTAAATGAAGAATTCAGGATAAAAAGTAAAGTAATATGAAATTAAATGGAAATTTAAAAAATGCATTAGACCATAAATCAATTAATTAAATTAACAGAAATAACAAGAATAAATATTTTGGTATTTAAATTGATTGGATGCTTCATAGTATCATGTGCTAAAGGTGCTGGGTGGCAGAGCGACTGAGTAAATTCCAAGCTTGTCGACTAGAGTTCAATCCCCAGCAAAAGTTTAGACAAACAAAAAAACAACACCAGCACCCAGGGTGGATAGCATTCATTAACCTTGGATGGCAACTCATTTATGAGAGGGCAAACCCTGAAATCAAACATGGAGATAGAGTCCGGTAGGCAGTATGAAAATATCGACAACTTCTGGGTCATGGAACCCATTAAGAGCACAGTGAGACACAAAAAACACTGCTGGCCATCTACTGCATCTTGATCCAGTCATCTTTGACTAAGTCTTGCCATTTGAACAAATAGGCAAGGATGTGAGAGTGAGGCTGACAAATTGAGCAACTCACCCTCACTTTAAACAAAACATAGTTCAAGTCAAGGCTAGTTCTCAAGGTGGCCTGTGTGATGGAAATATTAACAAGAAATATAAAATATTTCTTACTCAAAAAGTTATCTAGATTAGCACATTATAATTTGTTTTCCTTCTTTTGTGTTCTTTTCATTTAATTCACTAAGTAATATTTAAAAACAAAAATTAAAAAAATAACCTGTTTCTTGAAATAAAAGTTAGAAAACCTTGGTGTTGAAATTAAGAATGTGATAGGGAAAGTTGATACAATTTAAAGTGGAATGCAGTACATTCAGCAATATTTAAACTTCACAGCATCAATAAAAAATCAAATAAATGAACTTAAAAATCAAATAAATGAACTTAAAATTCAAATAAATGAACTTAAAAATCAAATAAATTATCTAATTTGTTGCTGCTGGATTGTTATTGTCAGAATTTATTTAAGAAATTTGTGTGTAAAGTACCATATTCTCGTCCCAGAGGGTTCATTTGGACATCAATGTTGGAGAACATGCCATTGACTACCAGCAAGTTCAGACTAAGGACAAACTGACAGAGCTTCAGCTCAGAGTTAGACAACTTCTGGACCAAGTGGAACAAATAACTAAAGAACAAAACTACCAGAGGGTAGGTAGAAATATTATTGATTGGATTTTTTTTTTCAAGTTATTTTCCAATATTGAGTGATTTTTGTATGATTGTGCTAGTCACATTACTCACAGTATATTTAACAGAATGTGAAATCCAAGAAAAACAGTTATTTTAATTTTTTGGGGATCTTAGTTTTTTAACATAATTTTACTTTAAAAATAAAGCTACCTTTAAGACAGCTTTGGCAAATTTATCATATCTGATACATCGAAGAAATTTATCAATATTATTGCAAGTCATAATGATTGAGTTGTTAAAATTTTATCGTATGTTAAAATAACTTACATTTGCAAGATACACACTGATTTTAAATCAAAGCATATTTTAAAGTGTAATTTATTAGTTTCCTACCGCAAAAACAAAAAAGATTAACTGCTTCCATTTTAAATGAAAGTCAAGCTGAATTTAATCCTCCATATAGAGCTGGCTTCATTGTGTGCCCTTTTTAATCCTGCATGACTTCTCCTTTTCCTTCCAACATCTATTCACTGTTTAAATGTCTAACATTTCAGGGTATATAACTCTTGAAAATGTACTCTTTGTTATTTATGCCCTTACTTATCCTAACTTTCTTCAGTATCGAGAGGAAAGATTCAGGCAAACAAGTGAAAGCACCAACCAGCGTGTCTTGTGGTGGTCCATAGCTCAGACTCTTATACTCCTCATCACAGGCTTCTGGCAGATGCAGCATCTTAAGAGTTTCTTTGAGGCCAAGAAGCTTGTTTAATGAATGTGAGAATGTTTGATTGAATGAATGTTGTAGGCAAATTTTTACAATTCATTAATTTGACTTTATATGCCAGGAGTTTGGGTGGGGGAAATGATATTTAAAATGCTATATTGAAAATGCAGTAGTTTGTCATTTAACGTCACAGTTTGTTTTGGGAAAGGAAGTGTTAAAGGAGCTACTTGTTCAATGAGATTTTCGCTGATGCTTGTGGTTCCATTTTTAGTTGTTTGAGAATGTCTGTCAATGTGTGGAGCAAGTGAAGAAGAATGAAATCATTGTGACATATATAGAGGCTTTAACACAATACCAAAAGTTTTTACACATCAAACAAGCAGCAACTCTATAATACATCCTTATCATTGACTTCCTCATAGGATTTTTTTGGTTTAATTTCAAGGTAGTGAACCAGTAAAAGGATTATAACTCTAAATTCTAGAAATTATTATTATTAAATATTTCAACAGTTAGTGACAATCAGAATTAATATTTTAACTTGCCACAACTCAATTATACATAGGCAGCAATCAAGACAGTTGGATGGATTTTGGGTAAACTTATAGTATAGCAACTTACTGAAATAAGACTCTTAACAATTTTTCTAAAACCAAGCCCTTCAGAAAATAAATTATAAAAACATACAAGTATTTTGTTTAAAAAAAGTTGTTGTTTTTTAAATTTAGCACCAGAGTAGTACTGATTTGCAAATGGCTATTTGATGTGTAAGAAGAATGATTACTTTGCAGTTTGGTGTGTTTAATTTTTTTGACTATAATCAAGTACAAAAGCTGTGAATGAAGTTGTACATTTCCAATACATCTTTTAAAATGTGTCCATGAATGTTGATATTGTCATGCGGTGTAGGTAATGCTAAAAGTTTCTGAATTTTTCCATTAATTTATGCATTTATATACTTTCGAGTTTGGTAACTGTCCATTTATGTGTGTGCTCTCCAAAATTTGCTAACTGCAAACTAGGACTGATGTAATCTGATATTCTCTTTTAATTCATAAATTCTATGAGCACAGTGTATTATAAATTCTGATTTAAAACCCACTGGATAGAATTGTTTTGTAAGCATTAGCGCGGCAGCTTGTTAAGTTCTGTCGGTGAGTGTTTTTTTAAAAAATATTCTTTTGATTTTGTTATTCTCTTGTTTTTTTCTGTCGGTTAATAAATTGTTTTCGTCAAGGTAAAAATTTTTTTTTTCTCGTACACTTGATTACTGTAACCCTTGCTTTTCAAAAAACCTGCCTACACCACATTTTAACAATTCCTAAATAAATAATGTATCTTAGTCAATAGTCAAGGGTAAAAATTTGACAAATTTAAATAATTACCATTTAAAATATAAATTTTATTTTTAAAAATATGTGAATCTGGCACGCTTTGTAATTAATCATTTTTTTTTTTATAGACATTTTTATAAAAATAAAATTTAAATTTAATGCTAAAACTTTTGAGATGAATACTGGAATTTATGTGTTATTGTACTTCTCTTAGTCAAATTTGTGCCTTTATTTAATTTGAAACGTGGAAATAAATGGATTTCAGTGTTTAATTGTATTAATATCTATTAAGCATAAGTCAGTGGTCAACATTTTTTATGCTGAGCTATGGGCAATGATTATAATTTAAATGCAAATATGTCGCAATAGATACCTTATTTGAAAATGTCAGAGAACTATATTAAGACTGCTTTCTAGAATATAACAATTGAAATTCAGCGGTATCTTAGCTTAATTCTCATGTGTTGTTATCCTTAGCACCATCTAATATAATATTGGGTATAAAGTTTATAAATGCATGATCTGATAAGAATCACTACTACCATAGCAAAAATTGAAATCGTCTCCACTTCACTTTTTTCAGTCTGTTTTATTATCAGGAGTGAAAATAAAATGAAAATTTTCATTTGTTTAAATAATTTGATGAGAGGCTTTTAACATTTTAATAATGACT
>CAXITT010000021.1:964247-966747 GCA_964033795.1 Lymnaea stagnalis | reverse complement strand
TGTAAAACTACTGTTATTTTTTGTCATTTTTAAAAACTGAAGACAATTTTATAAAAATAAAATTTTAATTTAATGCTAAAACTTTTGAGATGAATACTGGAATTTATGTGTTATTGTACTTCTCTTAGTCAAATTTGTGCCTTTATTAAATTTGGAACGGGGAAATAAATGGATTTCACGTGGAATGTGACGTGGGTACGCTACAGTACGTGAAAGTTATACTGTGGGGTCCCCGTGACCTGGGTATGATACGTAAAAGTACCATTGCTTGGGTCCTGACGACCTGGTATGTAAAATCACCGTTGTGGGGTCCTGGGTACGGTACGTAAAAGTACCTTTGTGGGATTCTGGGTACGTTACGTAAAAGTACCTTTGTGGGGTCCTGGATGCGGTACGTAAAAGTACTGTTGTGGGGTCATGGGTACGGTACGTAAAAGGACCGCTGAGGGTCCTGGCAGGACCACACATTTACTTTTGCTCTATAAATCAACCTTGTTCATTTTGCTGGTTACCCAGTACATTGCCTAGTTACCCAGTACATTGCCTAGTTACCCAGTACATTGCCTGGTTACCCAGTACATTGCCTAGTTACCCAGTACATTGCCTAGTTACCCAGTACATTGCCTAGTTACCCAGTACATTGCCTAGTTACCCAGTACATTGCCTAGAGTGAACTCAGAAATGGGTTGAGATAACCTTTTAGTAAGCTTGTTAGACATCACTGGCATTGGTTGTTGTTGTTGTTGTTGTTGTTGTTGTTGTTGTTGTTGTTTTTTTCTTTAAAAGCTCGTTCCCTACAATGTGACCCCCATATACGTGCGGATCAATTATTTTCTTTAGCGAATGTTTATTCTGGTGTGTGTTTTGTTGTTGTTTTGTTGTTTTTTTTTGGTCTGTGATAGTGCAGTGATACGTAGCAACAATTCACTTAGTCATCGATGATGGGCATATTTACAAAAATGGGCCAAACAAAGACGTTTCTTCAGTAAATGTAAATTTGGCATGAACTGAATGCTGAAATTATTCATGTTTAATAATCGAGTCTACCCTGATACCTACGGTAATCGAGTCTACTCTGAATACCTACGCTAATCGACCCTACACTGATTATCTACGATAATCAAGTCTACGGCGAATATCCATAATTTCTTGTCATTTTCTCCACGGTGAAATTCAATTGATCTATTCTTGTTCGTGATCCTTCAAAAACATTTAATGAATGGCCTCAATATTTGTCCCGTTGGTCTCATAATGTCATCGATCATGTAAAACTGTACAACACAATGGTCAATAATTGAAAGACTCGACAATGATGTATGGAGAATCGATTTCTTTTAATACAAAACTTGCAGTTGTCTTTTTCAGCCATGAAAACATTGAATGAAGAGGAATCAATAGCATTGTTCAGTTAGTTGACAACTGCACGTTGCTTGGATTAATTGAAAGAATATGCCTTAAAATTTTAGAGTGACACTTTTACATAATTTGAACCTAGAAATATAATTATCTGACCTTTGAGATAAACATCATAAAGTTATTTAATTATTTTAAACATTCTTACATACTTTTAAAAAAAAAAAAAAAGTAATTTTTGGGAAAAGACAAAAAGTCAGTATTTGCAGCCGCCTCAGAGGGCAAGAATTCGTTGGTCCCATCAATTTCGTCATCTTTAAACACAAAATCGTATAGCACTTTCCCCGGTATAGTTAACTATAATGTTGTTTGGTCTCTAAATACATTTTAGATAATTAAAGCTCATAATGATATAGCATGTCCATATATGGACATAATAATGGGCGCGTTTACCTTCGTATGAGTGTGTGAAAACTATGTAGATTTTATATAATTTATATCTTAAAACACAAATGGCAATAGAAAAAAACCACATGTTTTTAACATGTCATCAATGCAGCATAATACAGTCATACACAAACTTATTTTAACTCAAATTTAGTTTGAGCCGCGGGTATGTTATACCGGTATTCAGGTGTCATGCTTACGACCCATACACGATTCTGCCCGGCAATAAAACTAAAACATACCCACAACCCCATAATTTAAAAAAAAAAAATTTTATATGCGTATGTTTTATTGTTAAACTTGATATTTACATCTGGCCAAGGATCAGATTAATTTTTTTTAAAAAAGCATCATGACTTAAAACACAAAAGTTGTAGAGCCTTTTCTTAACGAAAATCTTCTTTCTTTTATGCTCTTTGTTATATATCCAATCTCTATTATTTGTATTACGACAATGTGAATGAACGAGATCAAGAGGGAGATGAAATTTAAATTCAATCAAGCACTGTTAGATAGGTTCATATTCGAAGCCA
The DNA here is from genome assembly GCA_964033795.1 of Lymnaea stagnalis. Classification (NCBI taxonomy): domain Eukaryota; kingdom Metazoa; phylum Mollusca; class Gastropoda; family Lymnaeidae; genus Lymnaea; species Lymnaea stagnalis. The sequence continues at coordinate 964,414 of CAXITT010000021.1, read as the reverse complement.
TCACACATTTTTACAGCAATGGTTGGCGTCTTCAAATATCACACCAAGAGTCAGGAATGCCATACAGGGATAATTTTATATTCAGATATGTCAGCTGGCTGCTTATACGGGTCTGTTGATATGGGTCTGTTGATATGGGTCTGTTGATGTGGGCCTCATGTCTCGAA
>CAXITT010000021.1:959247-961747 GCA_964033795.1 Lymnaea stagnalis | reverse complement strand
GGAGGTGCGGGACATAACGGGTGACACTCTCACATGAGATTCACAGCGAAAGGAAAGCCGATGATGTCAGTTCTAAAATTTTCAAGCCATGGCCGGCTGATGTTGTTATTATCAATGATATTGATGAAACACTTTTATAAATCTGCGACATAAAATACACATTCGAAACTCTTGATACCCCCCCCCCCCACCCTCGTGTGTTTAAAGCCATGACTCGCTGTGATGTCCCGCCTCTGTAGGATGCAGCAATGAATTGATCCAACTTCACCTTTGGGAAAGACAATGAACGCAAGACGGCTTTTAAAATTGTAATTCAAAGTTTTATTTACATTTTTCGAAATTGAAATTTTTAAATGAAATGATAATAGTTGAAATCGTACAAAGAAACTCATGACGTCATGCCATACAGACATTTTGTTGGGGGAAAAAAGGAAATTAATCAGCTGGCTTTACTGAAAGAAGGGGAAAACTAATGCTAAAAATTGCTTGTTATTTGATCGGAAGTGTCGTTATATATGACATAGAACATAGTAAGATATGTTATATAAGACATGGAACATCGTACGTGATGTTGTGCATGACCTGGAACATGATCTTCTGGCTTATATATAAATGTCTGCCTTAATATTTGTTATATTTCTGAGTAGCACACTCACACACACACAAACCAAAGCGATTGATTAAGTGAATTATTTAAACTCAATATCTATTTCTCAAATGAATGCAGTTCAATATGTCAATGCTAAACATCTTGCAGGAATTATATTAAAATAAAGTCTTAAAGCTCTCATTGTACACAGCGTAGCGTGGCTGTTGCGCTAAGAGGACGCGTGCGCCTCGCTTCGGTCAACACTAACACTCTCAACCTACCCGAAAGCAAAGACGTCTGTCTCCGACGAGTACGCCGAAAAGGGCACCAGCCTCGGGGGAATAACTCTGATGGTACACATGATTTCTGGAGCTATGTAGGTCAGATGGCCCCGGGGTATCGTGCCATAGTCGGGCCTGGGGAAGGAAATGGGAGGACGGCGGACTGAGATTAAGTGGCCAGCGTTCAGGATTACAGACATTGAGTATTTATGAAGCATTATGGATTTTGAAATTTTCTACAGTGTGAGACTGAGAGTTGTTTCGTGTGGGACACAGAGAGTGTGTAATACATTAAACGTCTCTCACAAAGGTTAAACAAGTAAAGGACATATTGTGAAAAATGTCATATGATATAATAATTTCATTGATTTATATTAAAAGGCGATCACATTTTGGTCTGCAAAGCTTTTGTCCCAGGCTGTTGAGGGATGTTCCTCATATCATCAAAAATCCGTGCTTTCACACTCGACAGCCCAGCTACTCGACAGCCCAGCTACTCGACAGCCCAGCTACTCGACAGCCCAGCTACTCGACAGCCCAGCTAAACAAATTACAAATGGTTCCATCGAACTTTTCGTGTTTTTTTAAATTCAAACTAAGTTTTAGAAGGTTGTTATCTATCCACTGGTATAGAGTAGGGCTTGTCTTTAAATGGCAACACAAAGTTATTTTTAGGTACCGCCACTCAAACTTGTTGGCTTGGCCTGCTGAAATTGACGTCACCAATTGTTTTTTTCAGCCCGCCCCTGTCCTGGTTAGAGAAAAGTTTCTTAAGTTTGAATGCGTCCCATTTGTTCCCAGGACACCCCCCCCCCCAGGTTCGCCTTTGCAAACTTTTAACACGCCCCTGAACTATATCATTATTAACTAATAATATTCTAATATCCCACCCCACCCCCTTTTACACCTCAGATGTATGACAACCTTATTTAAAATGAGACTATTCCCGTAAAACAAAGGAAAATATTACGCACCAAACGCACTTGCGGTATTTTTATGAATCTCATTTAGCGCAGTTATTGGGAATTTTATTTGGAGACATCAGCGCCACCTGGTAACGTTAGTGACATTGTTACATAGAAAAGTATGCATTTTATCTCGAAAGGAATAGCGTAAAGAGATGAACCCAGTTTCACTAATCTTATTTATTTATTTTTTTGTTGACAGCTCTCAGCACAAGTCAATAACTTTATTTCATGGGATATCAAATGACATCCCCATCTAAAACTACCGTTACCTGTCTTGACTGCTATCGGGAAAGCCGTAATCCATGGCGCTGACCTTGACCTTATGACCTATAAATACGTTTTTGGTGTTGAGCTTTCTGAGGACGATGCCCTTGGCGTGGAGGTAGCCCATTCCAAGGGCAATCTGACGGAGAACTCCGATCTTAGTGTGCATAGTCATCTTCTCCCGCTGGATGTGGATGTGCTCGTAGAGTGACTTCCCTTGTGGAGAGCTAGAGAAGACGTGAATCTCGGCCATGTTATTATGACAGGACACTCACTACACACACACACACACACATACACACACACACACACACACACACACACACACACACACACACACCACACGCACATTCAATTCTCAGCAAGGGGGTGTGGGTGGACTGTGTGTGGTGTGTGTG
>CAXITT010000021.1:929925-956850 GCA_964033795.1 Lymnaea stagnalis | reverse complement strand
CCCCCCCCCCCATTGTGATAGTTTGGGTCTAAGGCATTCGTTGACTGACCTGTCGTAGCTGATGCTCATTTCTTGTATAAATGGCAGCTCCATCTCCGAGTCCCCCACACCCGGGTCATCATAATCTGTTGGAGATTTTGATTTTTTAAATGGAAGGTACAGGGGAGATACTAACAACAACAAACCAATAACTTTACTCACCCTTTTGTCAAATGGTATTTCGTGGAAACTACACAGGGGCTATTGAAAAATCTCCCCCCCCCCCCCCTACACAGGGGCTATTGAAAAATCTCCCCCTCCCCCCACCCCTTTCCCAAAATTGTTTTCATTTTTATTACGGTGCAATCTTGGACTATCGAGATAATAAGCATCGACAAGATATCCGACCATTATATTTTAAAATTAACAATGCTATTTATTTTTTTAAAAGAATAAATTGACTGTAAATTATAGAAGGCTGTTATTGTCTGATCAAATGCCATTTCATGCCTTAGATTATATTTGCTTCACTGGCCAAAAGAAAATTTTATGATTAAAAAAAAAAAAGTTATTAAAAATTGGTCAAGATAATTATCGTTTATAAAAATAAAACCCTTTCAAACAATGCGGTTAAAATCATTTATTTTGGTTAACCATAATTTAGTTGTTTATTTGTATAAATCTAACGAAATTATCCCGAAAAGAGAATTTATCCTGGTTTTGCTGACATATTTTAAGAACTATAATCGCATTGTTGTCCAGCGAGTCACTTGCTCACTCCCACAAGACCATAATAGAAATTAGAGCCGGGCGCGTTCAATCAACAGAGATATATGAATGACGTTATCTGACACCCTCGTGTTCGCCCACTTCAAACTCACCACCCCCTCCCCCCACGCCCCAAAAAAAACAACAAGAAAACCTCTCGCAACACACACACACAAACACACACAAACACACACACACTGATCCCAAGATAAAATATCATAAAAATAACACAAAGAACCTCACACACATACAATCTAGTGATCGGATGTCATAACGGCCTCTCTACTCAAGCTATATTTATGGAAGTTCAAAACCAAACAAGACAACAACACAAATTTCATTTTCACGTCGCGTACTTCTGATAGAAAAATAATCAATTTCTTTTATGCTGTTGTAAACAAGGGAGTTTACCACCCGGGAAAATAGTGCCTCCGCCATCACGTTCATTTGTTAGGAGAAACAAAATACGCAGAGGTTAACATAAAATTGATTCTATTTTAAAATAAATATTTAGTAAGCTATCCCCCCCCCCAAACCACAACCACCACCACCACAACACACAACTATTCTATTCTCCTTGTCTGTCTGTTTCATCGTATTTAGGGCAATTGTTAAACAAAATCTCCCCCTTGTCAGTTAAAGTTGGGCATTCATGTCATCAAGTGTTTTCATCTATCGAACGGTCACGGATTCTCGACTGACCCGGTAGAAAACTATTTAAATTAATTAGACTTAAATCAAAGAAATCAACTTCATGACATCTTATTATAATTCATGGATGCCTAAATCATTAATTTTAATTTATAATAAGATAAGATACCCTAAGTCATCCAAACGGAGATGCTTTTAGATAACAATGTAAATACTCAGTTACTTCAATTTGGATAAACATTCTAACTAAGATGCCAATTTTTAAACTAGAACAATTTTAACCTAAGATATTTAAGCTATTCCTTCAACGTAAAAACCAGTCATCAATTTTCATAAATTTGATAAATCAATTCTTTATTGACTTTAAAAGCGATTACTTGATTTTTAAAGGATGCTACTATATTCTGACAAGAATGAGGAACCAATAAATGTGAATATCTTTCGGTTCTTACTTTGAGGGCAATAATTCGCCCTGATCGAGATAATATTAAGTATCCGTGATGAAGTGGGTGGAATGCATCCGCCAATTTTTTTTTTTAGTTTCACAAATACATTTTGTTTCAAATGTTTCTTCAAGGGAAGGTCATTTTTTGAGGTGTATATTACTTGTTTTTTAAAACATTGCGTCTATTTTATCGGTGACGGATGAGAAGCGATAATTCCCAAACCAGCAGGCAATACTAAAGTTCTAGAGGCTCCCGTCAGTTGCACTGTAAAAAATGTAAATATTTTCTTTGTCAACGCCGATATTTCATTACTTTATTTTTTTTTAAAAGCTAGAACTGTCACAAATGACGTTAATAGAAACTCGCCATGAAAACAATGTAAGCGAATTCAGCCAACGGCTTGTTATCTTACACATTGGTAAGGAGCACTTCGAAAATTGGCGTCAAAGGAAATCGATCGGATTTCTTTACCAGCATGACAGCAATGGGTTCTCCTCTATGAATTTCTATAGCTGCCATACGTTGGAGATCTCCACATATTCCTCATACACACGCATACATATACTAACACATACACACAGGGCCGGCACTGCGGTTTCCGGCACCTCGTGCAAAACTTAACTTAGCGTCCCCTTTAAGTAGAATCAAGTTGCTAATAGCAAACAATGAGCAATACTATATTATTTTATTAACTTGTATTTGGACAATTTGAACAATTATCCCACAGTGGGATGTATGAACAATCAGCCTACTGTGGGCAGTATGAACAATCAGCCTACTGATCGGACATTTCGACTCGGTGGATTGGACATTTCGACTCAGTGGACCTGACATTTCGACTCGATGGATCGGACATTTCGACTCGGTGGATCGGACATTTCGACTCAGTGGATCTGACATTTCGACTCGATGGATCGGACATTTCGACTCGGTGGCTTGCACATTTCGACTCAGTGGATCTGACATTTCGACTCGATGGATCGGACATTTCGACTCGGTGGATCGGACATTAAGGTCTAAAAATTGGTTGTGTTTATAGAGGGGGGGGGGGAGGGGGTGTAGATAGAACGCGAGTTCACAAACATAATGTTTAATAGATCTTGTCATTCAAGACGTTGTTAACCAGGCCGTTGTGCCAGTGTTACATCTTTACACAACCTACAGTCAAAACGGCCTGTTCAAACTACAACAAACTCATGTTCTGCACTGAGGAGCTCTTGAGAACAGCGTCCTGGAAGACAACTGCTCCGCGCCAGCTGTCCATCCTGTCTGCCAGCGAATCATTATCTTTCCCCCCGAAATAATAACACGCATCGATACAATTATTCACATAAACTTGCAAAGGATTATGTCCCATGATTAAAACGCGTGACCCTTCAGAACGCTGAAGGATTCTTGTGTGGGGGCGTCCATTTGTGTGTCTGTGTATGTCTTTGTATGTTTTTTTTTGTTGTTATCATCCATCTCACTGCTAATCTTCATTCAATATTTAGTTTTGAATTGTAATATCAAGCAACGGGTGGTGGGGCTGAAAATTTGACAAAACATGCATACAAGTAACGCAATTTACAGAATCCAAATTAGTGCTCCCCCCAAGGCTAGCAACCGAACTTTTTTTTTTCTGCTCCTGACCTACATTAATAGTCTAATAACCAACCCGCTTTTACACCGCAGATTTATTTTATTAACTTTTTTTTTCAAAAACAACAACAACAACAACAACAACAACAACAACAACAACAACAACAACAACAACAACAGAACATATTACACAGCAGACGCACTTGCAAAATACAACAAATAAAAAAAGTAAAAACGAATCTCATTTAGCGAAGTCATCGGGAATTTATTTGGTGAAATCAGGGCCATCATATTTCCTTCATCTTCCCCCCTGACAAGTGGTGATTTTTGGGGGGTTGGGGTCTGAAAATTGGAATGGATGTGTTTTCATTGGCAAAGAGTTTATGTTCCAAGTTTCAGCTCTATAGGTTGACGGGAAGTGGATCAAATAGCCGTTCGTATATGTTGCCCGTTCGCCAGCCAGCCACGAACAAAAGCGAGGTTAATATAAAGGATTTGAAAATCAATTAGAATACTTTCTTTAGAAACGATGCGGCGCAGTTTGTGGCCCTCCTGTCACAGCACCCCCCCGCACCACAAAACCCATTACTCCTCACTGTATAACGAAACAACCATGTCTTCAGACGCAGTACGTACAATTAAGTCTGATGCCTGGCGCCACAGAGGAGACATGAGTTAATAACGGTTCTTGGAGGCATTTATAGCGGAATAACAAATGTCTGGGATGCCTGAATGTCAATGCGATCTCTTCTTTTGCTTTTAAGCTCCAAAACCTTTTTTAAAGCCAGACATATATATATATATATATATTTATAAAAAAAGAACACAAAATCAAAACTTAAATTGACACGCTCCAATACAGCGGTTCTCAGCCTGTGAGTCGCGACCCCTTTGGGTGTCGAACAACCCTTTCCCAGGGGTCGCCTAAGTTCATCGGAAAATAAATATCCTCTACAGTAATGAAGCAGCATCGAAAATAATTTTGGTGGTAGGGGGTCGCCACAACACGAGGAACTGTTTTCACGGGTTGCGGTATTAGGAAGGTTGAGAACCACTACTCTAATATATCCTTTCTTCTTCAAATGTCAAGGTCAGCGACGTTTTAAACGCGCGCGTGACAACGGGTAATTTATGAACAACTCAGCTGATTTGACATGACCTAGTAACAAACCTGGGACAGGACACTGGTACAACTCAGCTGATTTGACATGACCTAGTAACAAACCTGGGGCAGGACACTGGTACAACTCAGCTGATTTGACATGACCTAGTAACAAACCTGGGGCAGGACACTGGTACAACTCAGCTGATTTGACATGACCTACTAACAAACCTGGGGCAGGACACTGGTACAACTCAGCTGATTTGACATGACCTACTAACAAACCTGGGGCAGGACAATGGTACAACTCAGCTGATTTGACATGACATATTTACAACCTTGGACAGGACAATGGTGATCAATACAGCAGATATATCCCCAGAAAATACAGGGTAGTTTTATGGCCCCACCCAACAGTGTCAACCCCCCCCATCCCCCATGAAAATGTGTACATATTTGATAAAAAAAAACTAACAAGCTGTTATTTTATAAAGTTTTTAAAAAGCATAGTGACTGGTGCCTTTAACCGATTACAGTTAGTGGGGCTTATGAAATATCGCTATGTTGGACATTTGTGATGATCCGTATATTTAAGGATTCGATTATTAATATCGTTTTGTTTTGAAAATGAATAAGCCGCTCCTCATTATAAACGGAGGCTTACTTCCCGTCGTTGCACATACATGTATTAGTATTTTTTATATATATATTTTTCAAACTCATTAGTTTAAGGACTTGGAATAAGACGGTATTAAGCTACCTTCACGTCAGTATTAAGGTTTATGATTGTAATATAGTTCTTGCTTACTATCAGACATTAGCTATATATCTGTTTTCAGATTATACCGTTATCATAAAATCAAAGTTTTTAATGTTAAATGTGAATCACAAGTTGGGGTGATTGACCCTCTCGCCCCCTCCATAGCACGGCCGTGAGTAAATAAGAGCGTTCGGGGCTCTCAGAGCATTCCTGTGCCCAGGGCCTCCGCTGCTGTGAAGACGGCCCTGTGTGGTATGACACTGACAACTCCTGTGTAGTATGACACTGACAACTCCTGTGTGGTATAACACTGACAAGTCCTGTGTGGTATGACACTGACAACTCCTGTGTAGAATGACACTGACAACTCCTGCGGCGTAGAACGGTTAATTTAATCAAAAGTCAAGGCTACTACTTTGAATTTGGGTATGTGCCAAAATGAATCCTTGATTTTGAAATAATCAACGACAAAAATTATCAGGAGCGTCTCTCAATACCTGCTGGTAGAGATGGGCCCTGGTCACCAATTTTGGCGTAGCTAGTAGAGTGCCGCCCCGGACGAGCCAAGAGTTTTTCTTTGCTCCCTTCTACAATACAAACCCTGCAGTTGTCCGAAAATGCAGCACCTCCATATAAAGAAAAGTGTGACGCTTAGACGGACAACCCCTCCGTTGATACCCCTTTCTACACAACTGGCAGAGCCCACTCAACCATCCGAATTCCCCTTCCGTCCCGGAGGATCTTGCCTGAAAGAAACTCTGCCCACCCACTTCTACGTACTGAAGTAATGCTCTCTATAGGACGGTACGGCAACATTAATAGCATGCAATGTACAGCAAGGAACTCGTATAGCTACTATGATTAGACAGTGACGAAAGCAAGACACATATCTGAAATGAACACATGTTACCCGGCCTCAACTGTTTCCTGCAAGGAAGAGGCCATGTTTTGATCTGTCGTCTTTTGACGATTGGTGAAGAGCCTTTCTCGCCCAGGCCGTGTTTGGCCGGGGCGCTAATGGTGCCTGTGAGGGGGCTCCTGATCGGGAGAGGTAGAAATAAGTATCAAATAGTTTAACAGTTTGTAGGCCCGCCAGTGGGCTTTGAATACAATTCTTTGGTTCTCAAAATATTACATTTGGATCCAAACTTAACGTAAATAATTGTAATCAATCTTAGCTTTTCTAAATCTGAATTCAGATCTCCCACGCAACTTTACATTTTTAAAGTAATGGGACCTAGAACCATTGAACCTATCAAAAATGTTCTTACTGCTAAGTCATGAGTATCAAGTTATCTTTATAACCGTACATGACATAGTAAGGCCAATTTTTTATTTTTTATTTTTTATTTTTTTTATTATTTTTTTTTTTTTCGTTTTACTTACCTGCCGGGGCTCAGCTGTCCGGTCTTCTGCAATAGCTTCATGTACTTGTTCCTGGACTGACTAAGTCATGAGTATCAAGTTATCTTTATAACCGTACATGACATAGTAAGGCCAATTTTTTATTTTTTATTTTTTATTTTTTTTATTATTTTTTTTTTTCGTTTTACTTACCTGCCGGGGCTCAGCTGTCCGGTCTTCTGCAATAGCTTCATGTACTTGTTCCTGGACTGACGCAGCTGCTGACTCCTAGACAAGGCTCGCGTCGCTGGCGTCATGATTGCTGTCTTGGGCGTGTGGGTTTGGTTGAGTTTTAACGGATTAGCGACGAAATGTGATCTGGGTTCAGTGGGGGTCGCGTGGTCGGCGAACTCAATGTTGATATCCACAATCGGCTTTTTGTGAGAAACCGCGTTTTGCGTTGACTTATCATTCACTTGTCTCAGATTAGGGGGAGATGCGGACCCGGAATGTCTGCCGCTTGACGCAATGGCAGACGCGGATTTTGATATCCCAATGCCGAATGCTCTCGAGTAAGAAGCCTCCGACCTCTTGAGCTCGGGGTGATAGTTGTTCACCTGGCTGATGATGAGGTAGTCTTCTCTCACCACTTCCGCTCGGAGGCCATTGCCATTAGTGGCCCCGTTGCCTCCGTCGCCCTTGTCCCCCGCGGCTGTTTCGTGGGCGGGCGACACCTCGTACCGCCGTTTCGACTGCAGCCACTGGCGTATCCTGGCCGCGATGGTCGCAAATATCCCGGTCTCCGTGGCCCGCGGGGGATCCGGTTTGTTGACGTGGAGTCCGAGACGACAGCCCGGGGCTTCTCGCAGACTGAAGCTGCGGCACATCCGGATACATTTCTTGTGACGCAACCCATTGGTGTCCGTGTTGACCTGAAGCACCTTAGACCAGTGGGAGTCACCTGGGATTAGTGGGGGAAAAAAAGACTTGGTAGATTCCTAAACCAATGAAATTGGGAGTCAGCCATACATCTAGTTCACCGTTAATTGAAGACAAGAGATCCTCTAACAATTAGACCTCCACGAAAAAAGCCGCCACTGACTATAAAGAAAACACTTGCCGCCCTGGGCGAATCTCTCCATCCACAAACCTTTTTACGCCCCTCTAGACCTAATACATACAAATTTACGATTACATAGGTTCTATAACTTGCTTTTCCAGCCCTCGCACTAGCTCTGGCAAACAATATTAACAAGTCATCAATATTAGATCTGTTTAATGAAACAATGTAAAAGCGACTTCCCGTTTCAAACATGACAAATCCAATGTAACTACGACTGTCATATTTTATAGAACCTTTCCCTTTATCTAACCTTTCAGTATTATGGCCTCAGTGAAGCAAGGGTCAGACACGGATATTTCGAATGCCCTTTATTAGAACAGCCACTGGCTTGACGCTCATATGGCCTTCCATTCACTCATGATATTCTATGTTGTTTACATCGTAGAAAGGTGGGCTTGGGTGGTGAGAAAGAGAGAGAGGGAGAGAGAAAGAGAGAGAGAGAGAGAGACAGAGAGGAAGAGAGAGAGAGAAAGAGAGAGAGAGACAGAGAGGTAGAGAGAGAGAGAAAGAGAGAGAGAGAGAGAGAAAGAGAGAAAGAGAGAGAGTGAGAGAAAGAGAGAAAGAGAGAGAGAGAAAGAGAGAGAGAGAGAGAGGTAGTGAGAGAGAGAGAGAGAGAGAGGTAGAGAGAGAGAGAGAGAGAGAGACAGAGAGAACTCAGAAGAGACATTAAAACCTTGCTTCAACAATAACTATATTTGATTTTAAAAAACTTACAAAGCCATCCACCATTTCCTTATTCCTTACAACACATTCCAACGCCCAAGTCCAGTTTTCTTCAGTAAAATATTTATATTAAAAAAAAGAAACATGTCAATTATTTTTCTCTTATATATGTGACATGGAGGTGTGTTTGTAACGCACCCAACCACCCTCGGGTCTTTTTCATGGCGTTGTGTTTGTAACGCACCCAACCACCCTCGGGTCCTGTTCATGGCGTTGTGTTTGTAACGCACCCAACCACCCTCGGGTCCTTTTCATGGCGTTGACACACACACAAGAGAGCAGAAATCAAACGTTCTGCCACCACACCAACCGTGAACACTAAATCCGAATGACAAGCAAGAATCACAACCATCGAAATGGAGGAAATTCAATAATATAGGCGTTAACTTTTCTTGAAACTTGAGAGTGCATTTGCTTTAATCATGATTCCCCTGAGCCCCAAACAAACCTATCAAACACTCCATTTTAAGCTCCTGAAAACCCAACTTTTTGTTAAAATAACCTCCAAAGGTCAGGACTTCAAAAACATTCTTCATTTGCCTTCGTGTCACAGTTATTTTGTTTTTAAAAATTAGCTTTGCAAGATTTTTTTTAAAAAAGCACACAAAAAAGCCATTCATTTTTCTAAACGTTGAGTCGTTCCACAGCTCACAGATCACCGAACACAAAGAAATGTATCAGCTTTAACCAAACACTCAACGCCAAGTTACGTCTGTCCATAATCAGCTCACCTCGAATTCTCCTCTTGTCCTCCATCTCCTGAAGTCGCCTCTTTTTTTTACTTCTGAAAAAGACAACAACAACAAACTAAAAAAAATAAATAAAGGCAACAACGGGTTCGGGTGGGTGGGGGGGGGGGAGGTGGGAGTTAAACTTAAATGTGCGATTTAAACAACTGAGGGCAGGTTTCTAGGGCCTGGTCCAAATTTGCATACTATAGGAATCAAGGCTAAACTAATCTTAATTTCTTGCGCTATTCATTAGCACTCAGTCGAGGAATTAAGCTGAATCCTCTAAGATAAGAGAAACGAACAAGATTATTAGCTTTAAGACATTAATGGAGACTTCCCGTTTAGCCTAAGATGAGGATTCGAAGACAGTTCGAATGAGTTGTTTATTTTTTGTGAAGAAGAACTAAAGATGGATAACAAATTTTTGGCACCGCTGTCACGCACCACTAACCATCTCACGCATGGCTAACCATTTCACTCACCATTAACCATCTCACTCACCACCAACCATCTCACTCACCACTAACTATATCACGGACTACTAGAAGTCCACGGACCAATGTATGGAAACTAGTTTAAAAACAAAAGCTCCTTAGCCAATAATTTGTCATTGTATCTATTATCAGCCGAGTGGGTAAATACATATTTAAAAATAAATTCATAATAAATATATATTATGCTTACATTATATTCAGGTAATCTATCTCATAAGTTTCTAACGTCATACCTGGTCCGTCTTAATGACGTATGCTGAAGGTCCATTTCTCCTCTGCCGCGTCCAGTAAATGGGTCAGTCTCTGGGGGAGAAAATCGTCCTGCCATGGCAGGGAATTGAGCTCACAACAAGTTTGAGCCACTGGATGCTACAAGCTGGTCATAATCTGATGGATGAAACTGTTAAAAATCAATGCAATATCGTTCTTGTGTCAAATACGATATGGTCCGTGTGTTGAATATAATATCGTCCATGTGACGAATGCAAGCGTAAACTTTTCTTTTTTTATGTTTGTTATGTCATATAATTTTAGTGTATTGGTATTAATTGTTCTCCGAGAAAGGTAAGGAGGAGGGAAAGAAAAATTCTTTACAGAATTTCCAGATTCTTTGATAGTTTGGTGAAGGATAAATACCAGTATCAGAACAGAAGCGGATCTATACATATGAAATGCCCGTGGACGAAACGGAGGCGGTGAAACGTCTCAGAACCTTCCCCCAAGACCTGCGAAAGTTTTGTGGGTCCACGGTGGTTCAGAAATTATTATTGTTTTTAAATTAAAAATACAACAAAATTTACTTAACCGGCTAAGCTACATGTTTGTGTGTGCCTCTATTAGGCATTAAAAAAACACAGAGAAACAATGCCGCTTGTAAGATTAAAAATATTAAGGATAGTTGCCTGCTGTGCCACAATAACATTTTGCACGAGATCCGCTTATACATCTTGGTCCATCCTGGGATAGGATAGAATCAATGCCTAGATCAAAGACTATGCAAACACTACAGGATAAAGGCGATTTAAACTGACAATTCTAAGGTATTGTTGTTTTTTTTAAAGCAAGTGTGCGTTGTGCAATAATTAGTCATGGTAAAATATGTGAAAATAAGGCGAGGAATAAAATAAGACAGTACTCGTATTAATGAGTTGTGGAGCGTTGTCTATGTAAAACAATGGCAGTAAATATGTATCCAGTGTCCACAAGAGACACGTCGTAATGCAGAAATTCAGATGTGTTTAAGCTTGAAAAATTATGATAAAAACACGAAGGTGCTAGTTAAAAGCCTTTATCAGCAGGCAACCACCCCAACCCCCACCCCCCCCCCCAGCTGTGACGGCTGGTATCTAGGGCATCGTTCACCAAAATAGTGGTCCAGAGATCAGCACTGGTCCGTCACCATTCTGTTGCCGGTCCACACAGCAGGAATGTTTACGTGAAATTCAGATGGGTTTAACCTTGAAAAATTATGATAAAAACACGAAGGTGCTAGTTAAAAGCCTTTATCAGCAGGCAACCACCCCAACCCCCACCCCCCCCCCAGCTGTGACGGCTGGTATCTAGGGCATCGTTCACCAAAATAGTGGTCCAGAGATCAGCACTGGTCCGTCACCATTCTGTTGCCGGTCCACACAGCAGGAATGTTTACGGTCAAAAAGAAGAATTTTTTTAAAAAATGAATAAATCTAACCCCTTCCCACACGGGGGTCCGTCAAAGTTTAAAGTTTGGGGAAACGCTAATCAATTGACGTTGCTGGATTAAGAAAAAACAAGTCTGAAATAGTGTAGCCGTGTTTATGTCGGTTTCTGAATTTCATGATAATCGAATCGCTGGCTCACCCAGGCGTAACGTGGTACGACCTCAGCATAGGCATATTATATGATATGAAGGCTGTATCACGGGATGGTGTGAGCATAGGCCTAGATGACATCATAAGATCCGAGGTTGGAGGACCGGTTTAAGTACACACTAATAGAGTGTTCATGTGCTAGATTAAAGATAAGACTATATATGAATAATATACGTTATAGTTCCGTATTTTTGGGTCCACTTATACTGCACACTGTAGACGCCAAAGCACTTGTTTACAAACTTACTGCCGTTTATAAGCATGACACGATGTCCCAAAAAAAAGGATAACGAAATTGATATAGAATGACCTGTACTTAAAGTGCACTCAGAGACACAGCAAATTAGCAGGTGATGTGCAGAAGGTGCTGAGACAAAATAAAATCACACGTTTTCTAGATCAGACCTCTGGAACCTTTCCTTTATACGCACGGCCCAACTAAGGGCTCTCCAAAAATTGCGAGGAACACCACAAGCAAGAATATAATCCTACAAGGAGATAAGTGCACATGCGTAAAATTATCACGCAGTGTAACTGTGGTTGATGTGAATGTCGCGCATGACAGCTGTCATTGTTTGGCGGGTTATAACTAACAAGTGTGCTAGTTAAAACAGTAACTGCAGTTTCATGAAGGCCAGGTTTCATTGCTTTCACAATGTGCTGTGTCTTCTTTGTCTGGCGGTGGACCCCCCACAGATCAATGGCAGTAGCATCTCTGCTGACATCTGACTCAACCTGCCTTTCTAACAGTACAGTATTTCAACGCCACTTATACATAAAAAAAAAAAAAATGAAGAATGTCAATCAATACTTATTGGCTGCACCATATGATGCGATGGAGGGGTGTGTCGGGGTGCGCTGGGGTGTGCTGGTGTGAGCTTCACAAACAAGCCCATTAATGGCTGTCACATGACCGTTTAACAGTGTTTTGATGAGGATACTACAATCGCCCTAATGTGATGGAGCTCGTGGAGATTCTTTGTGTGCGTGGTTCGTGGCACAGAAGTTTCAAATTATCAAAGATATCCAAGATTATGTTTCTTTTACCTTTGAAAATAAAAATCTTGCTTGTCTTTTAACATCCCTGTTGGTTTCCTTGACAATCATTGCATTTTAACTTTTGAAAAATTCATGGATTTTTAAATCTTGTCTCCTTAAAAGTTGTTTTTTTTTAAAGTTGAGATACGAAAGCTTTTATTTTCTTTAAATATTCAAAACATTTTCTGTCATTATTATCACTCGTTCTTGGTCTTGTGCCAATTTGTCAGAGCACGAGCTGCATCATTTGGTCACAACACGTTCTTGGTCTTGTGTCAATTTATCAGAGCACGAGCTGCATCATTTTGGTCACAACACGTTCTTGGTCTTGTGTCAATTTGTCAGAGCACGAGCTGCATCATTTGGTCACAACACGTTCCTGGTCTTGTGTCAATTTGTCAGAGCACGAGCTGCATCATTTTGGTCACAACACGTTCTTGGTCTTGTGTCAATTTGTCAGAGCACGAGCTGCATCATTTGGACACAACACGTTATTGGTCTTGTGCCAATTTGTCAGAGCACGAGCTGCATCATTTTGGTCACAACACGTTCTTGGTCTTGTGTCAATTTGTCAGAGCACGAGCTGCATCATTTTGGTCACAACACGTTATTGGTCTTGTGTCAATTTGTCAGAGCACGAGCTGCATCATTTTGGTCACAACACGTTCTTGGTCTTGTGTCAATTCGTCAGAGCACGAGCTGCATCATTTTGGTCACAACACGTTCTTGGTCTTGTGTCAATTTGTCAGAGCACGAGCTGCATCATTTTGGTCACAACACGTTCTTGGTCTTGTGTCAATTTGTCAGAGCACGAGCTGCATCATTTTGGTCACAACACGTTCTTGGTCTTGAACGAAAGCCAAACAAAATGAATGTGTATCGTAGATATTAATATAAAATTTAAAGCTTGTGTGTCACAGCACGCTGGTGTGTCTCGGCACGCTGGTGTATCACAGCACGCTGGTGTGTCTCGACATGCTGGTGTGTCACAGCACGCTGGTGTGTCTCGGCACGCTGGTGTGTCACAGCACGCTGGTGTGTCTCGGCACGCTGGCGTGTCACGGCACGCTGATGTGTGACGGTATACTAGTGCGTCATTAGATCCTGCAAGTAGGGCTAGTTGGATACAAATCCTTATTAGCATTGACTTCCACCCCCTCCCCCCTTTCTGATACGCCATGGCAGTTCGTTCCCGCCTTATAACTATATTTATATTCTGATACACCCTTTTAGCCCGCAGATCTATTACACCCATGGGCGCCCGCAGGTAGGGGCAAGGTGGGGAACTTCCCCCCCCCCTGGCTTGATTGGCGTCTAAAAAAAATTAATACCAAAATAGACAAAAAAATTATTAAAGTAAAGAGAAAATAAATTATATTGATATTCTGATACACCCATTTAGCCCGCAGATCTATTACACCCATGGGCGCCCGCAGGTAGAGGCAAGGTGGGGAACTTCCCCCCCCCCTGGATTGATTGGATGATAAAAAAAATTTATACAAAAATAGACAAAAAATTTATTAAAGTAAAGAGAAAATAAAGAGAAGGTAACTAAGCTGATGTCCTGTCCGTTCGTTCACCATACAAAATTAAAACTATATTAAAAATTACTGAAAATTGTTTGCCCCCCCCCCTGGAAAGTTAATCCATTTTTTGCCCCCTCCCTAGAAAGTTTTCTGCGGGCGCCCATGGTTACACCCTATTGAAATTGAGATTTTCCGTATTTAAGAAAAGAAAATATTACGCATCAAACGCACTTGCGGTATGTTAAAGAATTTCATGAATCGTAGTTATCGGGAATTTTATCTTGAGCACTATTGAACTCAGCCACGCCACTACACTACCATTACTTTCTTTCAATAAGAGATGATTAGATTTATTGATGATTTAACTTGTCATTGGCTTTCCTACGACTGAGGCTTTAATAATAATTTTACAGAATACATAAGTCTTTTTCCTGTTAAGTTTTTACAATTTTGTTCAAATCACTTCCTTTCCACTCTTGTTAACTTTGTTTCTGCCTGTTGTTTTTTTTTCGCCCACTCCTATTTTTTCTCGCCCTTTTTAGGTAGGATATCTGTATATATAAATATATATTATGTAAATTTAATGTATTCTTTTTTCATTGTATTTTTGTTGTACTGATGAAGGCATGTTCCGAAACGTATACTTTTGTATTCTGTTAAATTATCATTAAATCTTACCTTATATTGTCATATTGAAACAAATTGTTGGTGTCTAATTAACCATATTAATGAAAAAGTAACTCTATTAACAAAAAATAAAAATAAAGGGAGTGAATCCAAAATAGCACCTTAACAAAAACACGTAAATGACGTCACGGTGCTATCTCTTAGCATTGCCCGAATGTTTTGACGACTGTGTAAATGGTAACTGTGTAATAGTGGCCTGTAAATGGTGTCAATTTTAGACATTTTAAATTAAGTTATGAAAATAATGACTGTGTACATGTTGGTTTCTGTAAATGGTGTCAATTTTAGACATTTTAAATTAAGTTATGAAACTAATGACTGTGTACATGTTGGTTTCTGTAAATGGTGTCAATTTTAGACATTTTAAATTAAGTTATGAAAATAATGACTGTGTACATGTTGGTTTCTGTAAATGGTGATTTGTTGATAGCGGCTTTTTTTTTTTTTCTCAGTAAATGGTGATGCTGTAAATGGTGATGCTGTAAATGGCGGCAGTTTCTCGGTGTACTGAGTTGTATTGTGGGGA
Source organism: Lymnaea stagnalis (assembly GCA_964033795.1). NCBI lineage: Eukaryota > Metazoa > Mollusca > Gastropoda > Lymnaeidae > Lymnaea > Lymnaea stagnalis. The sequence continues at coordinate 941,521 of CAXITT010000021.1, read as the reverse complement.
AACTAGCTCTCGTATAGTCTAAGATGTCACAACAGTTTTCAGTTACTTGCTATGGTATTAAAATGACTTTACTTAAATGGACCCCCCTCACATGTTCTATGCTCCTGAAGATTATGTAGTACTTACTGTATAATTATAAATACATAACATATGAAGCCCTATTGTGATGTTATGATAGCTGGTTTATAGGTTCACCTTTTAATGTGTGTTTATAGTGAATGATCTGTAATATAATACTTTCAGTGTGCATTAGTCCAAATTTATACTGATCATCACGTTGAGATGTTACTGGAATTTTCCACGCGAGGCTCTAGCAGCACATCCAAATCTCAGCTAATTCCGAGACTGGATATTTTGCCACTGTGTGTTTATAGTGAATGATCTGTAATATAATACTTTCAGTGTGCATTAGTCCAAATTTATACTGATCATCACGTTGAGATGTTACTGGAATTTTCCACGCGAGGCTCTAGCAGCACATCCAAATCTCAGCTAATTCCGAGACTGGATATTTTGCCTAGCACCCCCACGAAAAATGTGAGCTAAAAGATCCACCACTGACTGATCGAATGAAACCAGTTCCAACAACTGCGAACGGCCAGGGTGAAATGAGGAAACTATTTACACACTTATGTTGGGAAACTTATTAGGCGCATTTCTTGTGGAAGTGGGGGCCCGCAACCCATTCGAGGTTTGTCATGACAACGGCGTTTATATGTGGGTATTTGGGTATGTGTGTATGCGTGCGTGTGTGTGTGTGTGTGTGTGTGTTTTTTTTTCCTAGATAGTGTGAACATTTTTCGTGTTATTTCAAAAAGCCATCTTCTGAAACCTTTCACTTTTTTACTTAGCCAGTGATCAAAACCTTTTTTTACAGGCAATGAATATTGTGATGCTAGAACTTGACGAGATAGATGGACGTGAAAGACTCAGACATGTAGGCAGCATTCTGTTGTCTAGGTTTGTGAAAGCGCATTGTCCCAAACAAGGGAGTACACAGGATATGTCCATTCAGCATGAACACATTCTCTGTGATCATAAGGAGGGAGAGACTGCACTCAGTTTAGGTGGGTATGTTGTTTTGTTCCCCTTGTTTTAGGACTGTCCCATACATTGTTTCTCCTGTTTCCAGGTTGTCCCATATATTGTTTCACATGTTTCCAGGTTGTCCCATATATTGTTTCACATGTTTCCAGGTTGTTCCATATATTGTTTCACCTGTTTCCCGGTTGTCCCAAATATGGTTTCACCTGTTTCCAGGTTGTCCCATATATTGTTTTACATGTTTCCAGGTTGTCCCATATATTGTTTCACATATTTCCTGGTTGTCCCATATATCGTTTCACATGTTTCCAGGTTGTCCCATATATTGTTTCACATGTTTCCAGGTTGTCCCATATATTGTTTCACATGTTTCCAGGTTGTGCCATATATTGTTTCACATGTTTCCAGGTTGTCCCATATATTGTTTCACATGTTTCCAGGTTGTCCCATATATTGTTTCACCTGTTTCCCGGTTGTCCCAGATATGGTTTCACCTGTTTCCAGGTTGTCCCATATATAGTTTCACATGTTTCCAGGTTGTCCCATATATCGTTTCACATGTTTCCAGGTTGTCCCATATATTGTTTCACATGTTTCCAGGTTGTCCCATATATTGTTTCACATATTTCCAGGTTGTCCCATACCCGGTTTCACATATGTCCAAAGCACCCAGCACTGCTGCAAACCAAATTGCCACAGAAAGGTGAGTGCACTAAAAGGATGTGTCCTTTCTGTACGAAGGCATCAGTCTATAGTAATGCAATAAAACATCTACTCTGCAAAACAATGCAGTAAACCATCTACTCTACACAAAAATGCAATAAACCTTCTTCTCTACAGAGTAGATCCGAAAAAAACTTCCTACGTCTAACCACAAGCAAACTGCCTACGTCTAACCACAAGCAAACTGCCAACGTCTAACCACAAACAAACTGCCAACGTCTAACCACAAGCAAACTGCCAACGTCTAACCACAAGCAAACTGCCAACGTCTAACCACAAACAAACTGCCAACGTCTAACCACAAGCAAACTGGCTACGCATATTTTCCGAAACCACCAAGAAGTAGCCCCTTGCATAAAAACTGTAGATAGGTCGCCTGTTGAGAGAACTAGATACTGGTATCGATACCTTCGCCTAGATTGTAACAATTTGTTTCTTTGTTTCAATTATATGAGGAGATCGACTCCAGTCCTGCATGTTATTCCTTTTAACCAGAAATAAAAAAGTTCATTTCAGAGCATGGCGGGCCAAGAGGGAATCCCTTTTAAAGTTTAAGTTGACGCATAACTTTGGCCCATTTCATCTAGAGATAACTCACCGGGGAAAGAACCGACCGCACAGTCTCCCGATCCCTTTGGGACTTGGCTGTAACTTCATGAGCCACCAGGAGATGCGAGCAGACACTCGAGTGAGCCAATAGGGTGTGAAACATTTCCAGCTCGAATTACATGCTGTTGTACATTGCAATGAAGATTGGTTGGATCGTTAAGTCAACTACTTACTGGACGCCTCGTGGGTTGTTGAGATGGTGTTGAACCCAGCCGTTTGTGGTTTTGTAAAGGTTCGTTTTAATCTTACGAATACATTTCACTATTATCGCTCAATATTTATTTATTTATGGACTTGAGGTTAAAGCAAAAAAAGAACTACTGATTTGAATTCAAGTCCCAAATCAAAATCAATTTATTTAGATATATGCATAAATCTCAGATGAAAAGCAGATTAAAAAAAAACAAGAAGAAAAAAAGAAACGTGAAACGGGTTTTAAAAGGGAGCAATAATAATATGACATGTATTCTGGGGTCATCGGTCAAGAAATGTTACATTCTATTTATCATGTCAACGATAAGAAAGATTTGTATTTGATCAAGTTACAATCACGACAGGTTGAGGTTCTAGGTTGGGTCGATTGTACTGGGATTTGGTGGTTTGGGGGTGGGGGGGGTGTGATGGATTCTCAAAAGGGGACAGGTTTCTCAAACAATAAAATAATTTGTAAGAAAATACATGATGTACATAATGAAAGAGGGAATTTTCAAACTAAAAAAATTCAAAAAATAAATTGTCGGCTAAACCTACGTGTACATGTTTTCTATGCAGGCACCAAAGTGTATGATAAGTGGGTGTCAAGTTTCTATGAATGCACCAAAGTGTATGATAAGTGGGTGTCAAGTTTATATGAATGCATCAAATTATATGATAAGTGGGTGTCAAGTTTCTATGAAAGCATCAAAGTGTATGATAAGTGGGTGTCAAGTTTCTATGAAAGCATCAAAGTGTATGATAAGTGGGCGTCAAGTTTCTATGAAAGCACCAAATTATATGATAAGTGGGTGTCAAGTTTCTATGAAAGCATCAAAGTATATGATAAGTGGATGTCAAGTTTCTATGAAAGCACCAAAGTGTATGATAAGTGGGTGTCAAGTTTCTATGAAAGCACCAAAGTGTATGATAAGCGGGTGTCAAGTTTCTATGAAAGCACCAAAGTGTATGATAGGTGGGTGTCAAGTTTCTATGAAAGCATCAAAGTGTATGATAAGTGGGTGTCAAGTTTCTATGAAAGCACCAAAGTGTATGATAAGTGGGTGTCAAGTTTCTATGAATGCACCAAAGTGTATGATAAGTGGGTGTCAAGTTTCTATGAAAGCACCAAAGTATATGATAAGTGGGTGTCAAGTTTCTATGAAAGCATCAAAGTGTATGATAAGTGGGCGTCAAGTTTCTATGAAAGCATCAAATTATATGATAAGTGGGTGTCAAGTTTCTATGAAAGCATCAAAGTATATGATAAGTGGGTGTCAAGTTTCTATGAAAGCACCAAAGTGTATGATAAGTGGGTGTCAAGTTTCTATGAAAGCACCAAAGTGTATGATAAGTGGGTGTCAAGTTTCTATGAAAGCATCAAAGTGTATGATAAGTGGGTGTCAAGTTTCTATGAAAGCACCAAAGTGTATGATAAGTGGGTGTCAAGTTTCTATGAAAACACCAAAGTGTATAATAGGTGGGTGTCAAGTTTCTATGAAAGCACCAAACTGTATGATAAATGGGTGTCAATTTTCTATGAAAACACCAAAGTGTATGATAGGTGGGTGTCAAGTTTCTATGAAAGCATCAAAGTATATGATAAGTGGGTTAAAGGCGTTTGTCTTAGTGTTGAAGATATCTACCACATTCAATGAAATCAGCGTTGGGGAAAAAATACCGCAAAACAATTATTTTCTTATCTCTTTACTATATGAAATAAAAAAATTATCGAGACACACATGATTGTGTAGGCTGTTTTTAAATCTTACGACGCACACAACTTATTACCAAAACTCATCAACACAAAGACAAACTCTAGTACAAGGGTCAGCAAACGTTGTTTTGACCAGGGCCGGTAAGACGTTATTGTTGGGCCCTGTGGTCCGGATGGCTTGTTTCGAATTCAAGGATTGCCACTATTCACGATAGTGTATCTTCACAATGTTTACCTTATTAAAAAAAAAACCGCACATTTAATACACGTAAGACTAAAAAAAAATCGCCCTTTTCGAAAGAAATCAGTGTTTCGTGACATGGTCCAATTACATTAAAATTGAGTAATAAAATAAAATATTATTAGATTACAAAATTTTAGTATATTTCACGTCAGTGAGAAGCTCTGTAGATAGATACCACATCTTTTCATTTCTAGCCATGTCTTCTCACACAAGTAGGTAGTGACAAGACTGAAATGGACTTACGCGAAAAAAAGCTTTCAAAATGAGCAAAACGATCGCCCGAGAACCGCTTCCAGAAGTCTATCGGTTGCCCCTTTGTGCCTTGACCTGAAACATGTCCTTAGATTGCAGATCAGTCCATTCATTTTGAAGTTCCGCTGACAGCTCATCAACAACATTATCAAACGGAGTTTGGGGAGATCATCTTTTTTTGTTTCACTTACGCCGATGTAGGCGAAACATTCATGAAACTGCCGTGTCAAGTCAGAATGCAGTTTTTGCACAAACAAGCGCGGCATGAGGCCTGCTGCTTACAGTGCGAACTTTTCACAGCATGGACTTTGAGTGACGCAAACCCTTATCAACATTGCCAGGTTGGCTCAAACGTCAAATTTCACTTTTTTTTTTCTAATTCAGTCGGGGCAAAAATGCCATAAACTTTAAGCTATCTTACAAGAATTTTATAACAATGTTGATACTGAATGTGTAAATAGAAAACAATATTGAGTTCAATAAATAAATTTGTGGCAGATCCGACCCCGCGGGCCGTGGTTTTGCCGACTCCTGTTCTAGTATTTAAAAAAAAAAAGGTATGGTCTGTTTCAGTGAATAACAGTGTCCAATTTTATTATTATCATTCCTAGAAAAAAAAACTTTGAACAATGCCGGCAGTAATTTATGAACTTTCCATCTACAAAACTTACTTGACAAAACATGCATTCAAGTAACGCACTTTTATAAGGATCCCAATTAGTGCTAACTTCCGGAAATTTTATTTCGTACTTCCTATTGAACACATCATTACAGCCATGCATACATTAATACCTAGATAATTATTTTGTGTGATATAATATATAGGATGAATGATATTATAGGTGTCGTCTCTCTTCGAAAAAATGTATTTTTTTCTTTAAATTAGTTTTTGTAGGTAAAATCCCCAACGCATTTGTTTTCATCAATTTTCATTTCATTATCATCATCATCATCATGTCCCTTAGTCCTTGGACCGTTGGGGCGCCACAGATTACATGTGAACTATTCTCCTCCATTCGTCTCTGTCTTCTGCACTACGCACAGCATCGCCCAGTATTAGTTCTGTCCACTCTTTGATGTTATCCTCCCATTTTTTTCTTTGTCTTCCTCTTTTTCTCCCTCCTCTTGCGGTGCCTTGCAATATTTCTTTGGCAAGCCCTTGTTTCCTTGTTACGTGGCCGTACGATTGTAGTTTGAGTTTTTTCACAGTCAACAGAAGCTCATCGTACTCCCCAATTGCCTGGCGAACCCTTTTTTTCACTGTTTCATTGGAGATAGGGTCCCTATAGCAGATGCCAAAAATGCTTCTGAAGCATCTCATCTCCATCGCCTTTATTTTCCTTTTAAGATCAGCTGTTAATGTCCAGGATTCGCAGGCATACAGGAAAAGGGAGAGGACTAATGAGCGCATCAGCCTGATTTTGGTGTTGGGGGCTATATTTTTGTCATTCCATATTTTCTTGAGACTCTTTAGTGCTGTTGTAGTCTGCGCAATCATGGTCATCAGTTTGGGCTTGGAGCCTTCTTCTGAGACTATTGCTTCTAGGTATTTGAAGCGGCCTGCAGTCTCTAGTCTTTCCTCCCCGACCTTAATTTCAGTGGTGATGCCTGTTATTTGATATCAGTTTTGTCTTTTCGGCACTGATTAGCATGTCGTAGGACGACGAGGTCTTATCGAGATGCTTTACCAGGTTGGCTAGCTCCTCTTTGTTCCCAGCCAGTCCGTCTATGTCGTCCGCAAAGCGTAGGTTGGTGACTGTTCTGCCACCAAGGCTGACTGTCCCTTCATGCGCTTCCAGAGCATCTGACATAATTCTCTTTAGGAAGATGTTGAACAGGGTGGGGGAGAGCAGCCTTGTCGTACTCCAACCGTGGTCTTGAACCATTCTCCGATGTTGTTGTGGAAGACTGCACTTGTGACCTTATCATAGAGGTTGCATATCATGCTGGTTAGGTTTGTGTTGATGTTGTAGTGCCTCATGGTGGCCCATAGAGCAGCATGCGAAACCCTGTCAAATGCTTTCTTGAAGTCCACAAAGACGTGGTATAGGTTTTGTTGGTGTTGAGCATATTTCTCATATAGTATTCGGAGGTTTAGAATCTGCTCAGTTGTGTCCCGTCCTTGTCTGAAGCCCGCCTGTTCTTCAGCAATGATTCTGTCGGCATATGGTTTTAGTCGGTTCAATATGACCTTCAGCATGATCTTGCTTGGATGGCTTATTAGGCTAATGGTGCGATAGTTTTGGCATAGCTGTGGGTTACCTTTTTGGGGGAGGGTGATTATGAGCGATTGGGCCCATTTATTTATACGTAAATAGTATGACAACCACAGGACTAGCACCATCATTGACCCACTCCCCCCACCCCCGTTTCCCCGTCCCCCAACTCTCTAGTTTGGATTAACAATGAGACGAACGCGTGGCTTCAGCATTGTTTACCTCCAAAACTTCCGCCGCACTCGTGTGAATTGTTGTGGATGGCCATTCATACACGCCGACGATCGATGGTTGTGTATTGACACTGATATGATAATGGATTGGGTTATTTCTTCTCTCGCAGATCCAACAAACGCTCCAACAACGGGATGGTGTAAAGAGTGTTGTAAAGTCTGCGTTTGCCAGGGAACAGTCTTGTGTTCACAGTTCATTACTAGTGTCTGATACTAGTGTCTGATTCGGCCAAAGTTTGAAAAAAAAAATGTTAATGTTTACCTTTTTGTTTAGCAGCCAATTTGTCTGATATTCTCAGTGAGACCAGACTAGTGTTTTAATGGAGATTTTTGGTGCGTTTGTTTTGCTATTGAACTTGGGAAAGGTCTGGCACTCACTGTATTCAGAATCACCGGCTCTACAGTCAACACACACTGATCAGGAAACATTGATGTATTAACAAATTATTATGATTTTCCTTTATGTTGAGCATGCCCCCCCCCCTTTTTTTTTTCCAATTGCTGACAAATTCTTTAGCTCTATTGAAATATATGTGTGTATCAGATATATTTTCTTGAACTCGCCTTAATATAAAGAAATAAAAGAATATAAGTAGATTCCATTCTGCAAACCTCCTGCTAATATCTAACCGGCGTAGTGATACAAACAGTTTCCATCCTACACAGAATCCACTAACAACCAAGACACTAAAGACTTACAAAATAAAACATACTATGCTATTTTCACTAAAGGCGAAGTGCTACAGTTTCCATCCTACTCAGAATCCACTAACAACCAAGACACTACGGGCTTACACGCGTAAAATTATTATGCCCATATTTACTTGGGTAAATACTGAAGCCCCGAGACAAAGCATCATAATTGCTCGTCCCAGTTATTATACCCCGAGCCGTGGTGCGTCGCGTCATACCAACCCTATTTTCAAGAATAATATATCGAAGAAATACTCGTTTTAAAACACAGTCCTCCCAGTATTACTTTTTTAAAAAATCTAAATCTCTTTCGAGAAACTTCTAAATCCAAGACCTCACCTAGTCTAGAAGTCTGGGGTCAAAATACGATATCTAACTATCTCACTATTTTAATTTTTTTTAGTGGCTAAGTTGGAGGAGGATGTCTCCGACAAAATTTTGTCAAAGTCGTAATATTTTATGAACGTTTCCAGTTGGCTAATAAGAAACACAAACAAAGATAAGATAAAAATAAAATAAGATAAAGTAAAATAAGATAAGATGCTTTGATTGATCCAAATAAGTGGAAATTTGCTTTGATTGTATTGCACATCTTGTTTTCAGTCTTGAAAGTCTTTGTGTTTTTGTGCTGTTACCAGTACAAAGGAATCGATAAATAGGATCCATTCTTATTAACGTAAGATGAAGGCTGGTTTTTGTCTACTTGGAGATTAAACGCCTCACTGTTGTGGCATGTGATAAACACTGCGTGTTAAGGCAACACAACTCTTCTTATTTTTGGTTGATTTAAATGCCTTATAAATAGGGAATAGATTAGTTGGGCTTTAAAGCATTCTTCATTCTAATAGGAAATTAGTGGAACAAGATACGCTTAGACTTAAATGAATAGACAGAACAATGAAATAGGACGTTTCGGCCTCCAGTACAAAAAAAAGAAATAAACAACATTTAGCCGAAATGTCCCTTGAAGTGTCGTGTCTCTTCATTCCAAGCCAAAACACTTCTTGCTCGACTGTTTCCCTACGCACGGGTCGCAGTCACTCGCGTTTATCCTCTCCTTTCATTCTAACAGAGCTTGAAGTTTCGTATTAATCCACAATCTGACGAGCCGCGCAGCTCTGTCTGCTACACGGGGATGAAATGATACAATTCAATTCTCTAGAGACAAAGAATACAATGAAGCACGCACCCAAACACATACACCAAACACAAACAGAGAAACACGCACGCATTAAAAAAAAAACAAAAAAACACACACACACAAATAATAACGAGTAGAAAAACGAAAACAACTAAACACACTCAGACAGTCACACACACACACAGATGCACACAGATAACAAAAAATTCGTACTGGGAATTCCTTTTCTACGTCGTAAATTGCTCCTGCTTTATAAACATACTTGTTCCTTCAATATTTTGAGCTATTGATCTTGAAGACTTTGCTATGAAACGTTTGTCTCGCCGATTATGTTCACACACCATTTTATTGTTTTTGTTTGAGAGCTGGACAAGGCAGCAGAGTTTCTATAACATCTAATACCCAAATACTCATCTTCGCAACTGTGCGCCAATATAATTCAACGTCGTTATCATGTGAAAGTGTGTTGTGTCTGAAGAAGTAACGCGCTCTTCAGCCGGTAGCGGCCATTGCTGATTTAAAAAAAAAAAAAACATTAGTGAGCATTGAAGCCGGAACAAAACTAAACAGCAACTTAACTCAGACAATAATTCTCTGTTAAAGTCTTATGACAATTTTCTATTAAAACCTAGAGCCCTAGATACTTTAACTAAACGATTTTGTAAAAAATGGTATATTATACACGATTATACTACCAATTGATTATGCACTTAAATAATTGTTTTAGGCAACAAATTAAATTATGTTCCTGGCCTGTAGACAAAACAAAATAATTATAATGATAATAAGAGGACGAAAAACAAATCAATGTTATTGTAATAAAAGATTATTTTTCATAGAAAAAGAACCTAAACTCTTGTTCAGAAATAACAGATCAGTGACAGCTTAGGGATTAAAGATGGAATAGCTATCAATAAGGGGCGAGGGGGGGGTTGGAGGAAAGAGGCCCCGGGTGGGGGGGAGGGAGTTTATTGACGAGGCTGTCAACAATAGAGGTCCCGAAACACGTATAAAAGACTTTTTTTTTTAATATAGGGATCATTCTAGAACTATTCAAGTAACGGGTCCATGTCCTATCAGAGATTAATTTCATTTTTTTTAAATATGTCGATGAGTCAGAATTCAAACTCATTGAGGGGCTCAAATGTGACCCGCGGGCCGTCGGTTGGGGGAAATTTTTGGTCTGTTATCATTTGGAAAATAATAAACATGTCTTTTAGAAGAGACCACACTAAACGCAGTTGATGGGGTTTAAAGAGATGATGAATGCCATAGCTGTTTTTTTAATTTTTTTTTTTTTAAATTTTAAATTGCCAACGACCAAATATCAGATAGGTTAACCAGAGGTAGACGGACATTGTCCAGACAATGTGGAAGACAGGAGAGACCCCAAGTTTAATGATCTGGATTTGACAAGAATATTTGTATTATGTCAGTTGCACAGCGATCAGACAGGTGGTGTCATGTTTCCACATGTTTTACTGATGTTGTGATGGGGCGATCAGACAGGTGGTGTCATGTTTCCACATGTTTTACTGATGTTGTGATGAAATGAAAAGGAAAAAAAAACGCAGACATTTAAATGATTATGTTCCTATCACCTATCACATAATACTCTTTTTGTTTAATGAATTCATTTCGAAGTCATGGTTATTGTATTGCTGTCAGGGCGATTCCGTGGCAGTGTGAGACGACAGCAGCAATATCAGACGGTTAATCTAATAAATGAAATGCAATCAGCAAACCTACGCCGCCTTTGACTCCACCCACACATGATCAAGGCTACGGGAGCGAACTGAGACATAAAAATCAGGAGATGGAGTCTGCCATTTGAAGTTAATGAGATTCTGACAACTCCTGCAAGCCAGCCGGCGCCAGGCTGTTCTGGTCAACGTGAATTTCCCTACGGCTTTACTGCTGCTATGGAGAAAATAAAAGTGGGTTGGGGGGGGGGGATTAGATCTAATGACTGGAGAAACAGTCCTTTTACAAATTAAAAAAAACAACAACTTTGGTCAGACTTAGTGGGATCGCATAGCCATTCCCATAGTTTTTAGCACAAGAAATGCGACTTAAATGATTAAATATGTTTTTATATACGTTGTAATTTTACTGAATTATTATTATTTTTTTTAAAGATAAAATATGTGATTAATATTTCTAACTTTCGCTGACTTGAGTTAGGGAATATATAGAAACAAATAATTGTCTTTAGAAAAAGCTTGAATTTCATGATCAGTCTTGTGAGTGTGACCCGATCCATGTGAGACCGGGGACTTAGTCTCTTGTCTGTCAACACTTAATCCAAAATAAATCACTCGACGAAACAGGTTGTCTGTCGGCTGGTCGGTCTGTTCGTATTTCTGGTGTGCCTCTCCTGTCCTCGCTCCTCTCTCCCTTTCTCCATCTATCTATCTATCTATCTATCTATCTATCTATCTATCTATCTATCTATCTATCTATCTATCTATCTATCTATCTATCTATCTATCTATCTATCTATCTATCTATCTATCTATCTATCTATCTATC
>CAXITT010000021.1:917464-928117 GCA_964033795.1 Lymnaea stagnalis | reverse complement strand
ATCTATCTATCTATCTATCTATCTATCTATCTATCTATCTATCTATCTATCTATCTATCTATCTATCTATCTATCTATCTATCTATCTATCTATCTATCAATCTATCTATCTATCTATCTATCTATCTATCTAATCTATCTATCTATCTATCTATACCTAGAAATATTGTAGTAGGCCTAATTGAGAGTCCACTTTTTTTCGTTCAAAGTTCCTCGAAAACAAATCCGTTTTCCATGTATAGAGCCAATGAGTCTAATGTATTTACTCGGTGAAATGAGGATTCAATACAATGTTAGATATGTGCACCGGAAGAACTAACTCCATATCAATAATTTATGCAATTTTCTTCTCATTCCAATCACTGATGATTTTTGGTTTTGTTTTTCTATGTTTCTTCTCAGCTTAAACTTAAAAGTACAAAAATGTATTGAATCCTTTTTATGTCTTTAAAATATCATCTATGGAAGAGAAAATGAGAAAACGAAAGGAACATGTGAATTAACAACAAGTCCTAGTCACTGGTGCGAGTATAAGGAAGGGGGAGGGGGTCGTCGGGGGGGGCGGAGGTGGGTGTTGGGCCTCTGCCACCAATTAGTAAATAAATTTATTTATTTTTCACATCAAAATTGATAACATAAACCTTAAATTAAATGTGATTGTTACAGGACATCAAAATATTTTATATTTAAAAAATATATATATTTTTTAATTATTTTTTTTTTAAGATTGTGCAATGTAAAACTAAATTTTTGAGAGATCCTTTTTCTTTAACAAAAGACAAACAAAAAAATTGTAAGCCATTATTAGCTTCGAGATCGAGACTTGTCTTTCGGCCACACTGCGAGGGCTACAGGGCCAAGAGAAGACGTGAAAAGACAAGAAACCTTAGATGAGATGTATCAGGGATTAGGAGCTGCTTGCCACAAGTCTAGCACGGCATAAATAAATGATATGGCTGGCACGGACTAACAGATAAGCCAAAAGGTAAAGGAGAGTGGGGGGGGGGATAGGATCATCAAACTGAAACTTTAGACAGGAACGATTTTAATTAACATAGAGGGACAGGTTGTAGATTACTAGAACTACATGCATGATGAAACAGTGGTGTAATGAGTGTAAAAGAAGACGAATTATAGGATTGCATATTTATGAAATGAAACACATAACAGATGTATGGGAGATCAAATGAGACATTGCAGGGGGTAGAGAGATAGAGAGAGAAATGGAAGGATACGTGTGATAGAGAGTTAGAGTGAGACAGAGAGGGAGAGAGGGGAGTAGAGTGGGAGAGAGATAGAGAGAGAAATGGCAAAATATTAAAAAGCAGAAAAGTTCGACTGCTACAAAAACAGACAACACGTACAAAAAGAAATTGTTCAACCAACAAAGACAATGTCATACACTAAAGTGTTCAACCAACAATGACAATGTCATACACTAAAGTGTTCAACCAACAATGACAATGTCATAACAGTTACACTAAAGTGTTCAACCAACAAAGACAATGTCAATAACAGATACACTAAAGTGATCAACCAACAAAGACAATGTCAATAACAAATACACTAAATTGTTCAACCATCAAAGACAATGTCAATAACAAGTACACTCAATTGTTCAACCAACAATGACAATGTCATACACTAAAGTGTTCAACCAACAAAGACAATGTCATAACAGATACACTAAAGTGATCAACCAACAAAGACAATGTCATAACAAATACACTCAAGTGTTCAACCAACAAAGACAATGCCATAACAAATACACTAAAGTGTTCAACTAACACAGACAATGTCATAACAAATACACTAAAGTGTTCAACTAACAAAGACAATGTCATAACAAATACACTAAAGTGATCAACCAACAAAGATAATGTAAATAACAAGTGCACTCAATTGTTCAACCAACTATGACAATGTCATACACTAAAGTGTTCAACCAACAATGACAATGTCATAACAGTTACACTAAAGCGTTCAACCAACAAAGACAATGTCAATAACAAGTACACTAAAGTGATCAACCAACAAAGACAATGTCAATAACAAATACACTAAATTGTTCAACCATCAAAGACAATTCAATAACAAGTACACTCAATTGTTCAACCAACAAAGACAATGTCAATAACAGATACACTAAAGTGATCAACCAATCAAGACAATGTCAATAACAAGTACACTCAATTGTTCAACCAACAAAGACAATGTCAATAACAAGTACACTCAATTGTTCAACAAACAATGACAATGTCGTAACAGGTACACTAAAGTGTTCAACCAACAATGACAATGGCATAACATATACACTCAAGTGTTCAACAAACAATGACAATGTCATAACAAGTACACTAAAGTGTTCAACCAACAAATACAATGTCAATAACAAGTACACTAAAGTGATCAACCAACAAAGACAATGTCAATAACAAGTACACTAAAGTGATCAACCAACAAAGACAATGTCAATAACAAGTACACTAAAGGGATTAACCAACAAAGACAATGTCAATAACAAGTACACTAAAGTGATCAACCAACAAAGACAATGTCAATAACAAGTACACTAAAGTGATCAACCAACAAAGACAATGTCAATAACAAGTACACTAAAGTGATCAACCAACAAAGACAATGTCAATAACAAATACACTAAAGTGATCAACCAACAAAGACAATGTCAATAACAAGTACACTAAAGTGATCAACCAACAAAGACAATGTCAATAACAAGTACACTTAAGTGATCAACCAACAAAGACAATGTCAATAACATATACACTGCTCATAAGAAGTGAAACGTCTCGTTGCTTATGAGCGGAAATGTCAACCGAACGATCAGATATTAATTACAATTTTTTGTAAGCATTGAATGACAAGTCAATAACAAGTTTCAGGGACTACCGTGATATCAAACTTATTGCATCACAAATAGAATAAAAAATAACAATTTAAAGAGTTATGCAAAAACTTAGCGAGGTTTCAATAAATAGACAAAAGAGAAAATTAAGTCGATGATAAAATTTAGATTGGAGCAATGCAGTTTTATCTATTCTGAATTGTTTTTGCAACTATAAAATATTGCCTGTTATTGGTCATAGATAAACTAACTAACTGTGCTGAAGGACATAATTGGTCATAGATAAACTAACTAACTGTGCTGAAGGACATAATTGGTCATAGATAAACTAACAAGTTATGCTGAAGGACATAATTGGTCATAGATAAACTAACTAACTGTGCTGAAGGACATAATTGGTCATAGATAAACTAAGTAGCGGTGCTGAAGGACATAATTGGTTATAGATAAACTAAATAGCGGTGCTGAAGGACATAATTGGTCATAGATAAACTAACTAGCGGTGCTGAAGGACATAATTGGTCATAGATAAACTAACTAACTGTGCTGAAGGACATAATTGGTCATAGATAAACTAACAAGTTATGCGGAAGGACATAATTGGTCATAGATAAAAAAACAAGTTATGCTGAAGGACATAATTGGTCATAAATAAACTAACTAGTTATGCTGAAGGAGATAATTGGTCATAGATAAACTAACAAGTTATGCTGAAGGACATAATTGGTCATAGATAAACTAACTAGCTGTGCTGAAGGAGATAATTGGTCATAGATAAACTAACAAGTTATGCTGAAGGACATAATTGGTCATAGATAAAATAACAAGTTATGCTGAAGGACATAATTGGTCATAAATAAACTAACTAGTTGTGCTGAAGGAGATAATTGGTCATAGATAAACTAACAAGTTATGCTGAAGGACATAATTGGTCATAGATAAACTAACTAGCTGTGCTTAAGGAGATAATTGGTCATAGATAAACTAACAAGTTATGCTGAAGGACATAATTGGTCATAGATAAACTAACAAGTTATGCTGAAGGACATAATTGGTCATAGATAAACTAACAAGTTATGCTGAAGGACATAATTGGTCATAGATAAACTAACTAGTTGTGCTGAAGGACATAATTGGTCATAGATAAATTAACAAGTTATTCTGAAGGACATAATTGGTCATAGATAAACTAACTAGCGGTGCTGAAGGACATAATTGGTCATAGATAAGCTAACTAGTTGTGCTGAAGGACATAATTGGTCATAGATAAAATAACAAGTTATGCTGAAGGACATAATTAGTCATAGATAAACTAACTAGCTGTGCTGAAGGACATAATTGGTCATAGATAAACTAACAAGTTATGCTGAAGGACATAATTGGTCATAGATAAACTAACTAGCGGTGCTGAAGGTCATAATTGGTCATAGATAAACTAACAAGTTATGCTGAAGGACATAATTGGTCATAGATAAACTAACAAGTTATGCTGAAGGACATAATTGGTCATAGATAAACTAACAAGTTATGATGAAGAACATAATTGGTCATAGATAAACTAACTAGCTGCGCTGAAGGACATACTTGGTCATAAACTAACAAGTTATGCTGAAGGACATAATTGGTCATAAATGAACTAACTAGTTTTGCTGAAGGACATAATTGGTTATAGATAAACTAACTAGCGGTGCTGAAGGACATAATTGGTCATAAAAAAACTAACTAGCTGTGCTGAAGGACATAATTGGTCATAAAAAAACTAACTAGCTGTGCTGAAGGACATAATTGGTAATAGATAAACTAACTATAAAATCGTGCTAAAGGACATAATTGGTTATAGATAAACTAACTAGTCGTGCTAAAGGACATAATTGGTCATAGATAAACTAACTAGCGGTGCTGAAGGACATAATCGGTCATAGATAAACTAACTAGTCGTGCTAAAGGACATAATTGGTCATAGATAAACTAACTAGCGGTGCTGAAGGACATAATTGGTCATAGATAAACTAAGTAGCGGTGCTGAAGGACATAATTGGTTATAGATAAACTAAATAGCGGTGCTGAAGGACATAATTGGTCATAGATAAACTAACTAGCGGTGCTGAAGGACATAATTGGTCATAGATAAACTAACTAGTTTTGCTGAAGGACATAATTGGTTATAGATAAACTAACTAGCGGTGCTGAAGGTCATAATTGGTCATAGATAAACTAACTAGTTGTGCTGAAGGACATAATTGGTCATAGATAAACTAACTAGTTGTGCTGAAGGACATAATTGGTCATAGATAAACTAACTAGTTGTGCTGAAGGACATAATTGGTCATAGATAAACTAAGTAGCGGTGCTGAAGGACATAATTGGTTATAGATAAACTAACTAGTTGTGCTGAAGGACATAATTGGTCATAGATAAACTAACTAGTTGTGCTGAAGGACATAATTGGTCATAGATAAACTAACTAGTTGTGCTGAAGGACATAATTGGTCATAGATAAACTAACTAGTTGTGCTGAAGGACATAATTGGTCATAGATAAACTAACTAGTTGTGCTGAAGGACATAATTGGTCATAGATAAACTAACTAGTTGTGCTGAAGGACATAATTGGTCATAGATAAACTAAGTAGCGGTGCTGAAGGACATAATTGGTCATAGATAAACTAACTAGTTTTGCTGAAGGACATAATTGGTCATAGATAAACTAACTAGTTGTGCTGAAGGACATAATTGGTCATAGATAAACTAACTAGCGTTGCTGAAGGACATAATTGGTCATAGATAAACTAACTAGTTGTGCTGAAGGACATAATTGGTCATAGATAAACTAACTAGTTTTGCTGAAGGACATAATTGGTTATAGATAAACTAACGAGCGGTGCTGAAGGTCATAATTGGTCATAGATAAACTAACTAGTTGTGCTGAAGGACATAATTGGTCATAGATAAACTAACTAGTTGTGCTGAAGGACATAATTGGTCATAGATAAACTAACTAGTTGTGCTGAAGGACATAATTGGTCATAGATAAACTAAGTAGCGGTGCTGAAGGACATAATTGGTTATAGATAAACTAACTAGTTTTGCTGAAGGACATAATTGGTCATAGATAAACTAACTAGTTGTGCTGAAGGACATAATTGGTCATAGATAAACTAACTAGCGGTGCTGAAGGACATAATCGGTCATAGATAAACTAACTAGTCGTGCTAAAGGACATAATTGGTCATAGATAAACTAACTAGCGGTGCTGAAGGACATAATTGGTCATAGATAAACTAAGTAGCGGTGCTGAAGGACATAATTGGTTATAGATAAACTAAATAGCGGTGCTGAAGGACATAATTGGTCATAGATAAACTAACTAGTTGTGCTGAAGGACATAATTGGTCATAGATAAACTAACTAGTTGTGCTGAAGGACATAATTGGTCATAGATAAACTAACTAGTTGTGCTGAAGGACATAATTGGTCATAGATAAACTAACTAGTTGTGCTGAAGGACATAATTGGTCATAGATAAACTAACTAGTTGTGCTGAAGGACATAATTGGTCATAGATAAACTAACTAGTTGTGCTGAAGGACATAATTGGTCATAGATAAACTAACTAGTTGTGCTGAAGGACATAATTGGTCATAGATAAACTAACTAGTTGTGCTGAAGGACATAATTGGTCATAGATAAACTAACTAGTTGTGCTGAAGGACATAATTGGTCATAGATAAACTAACTAGTTGTGCTGAAGGACATAATTGGTCATAGATAAACTAACTAGTTGTGCTGAAGGACATAATTGGTCATAGATAAACTAACTAGTTGTGCTGAAGGACATAATTGGTCATAGATAAACTAACTAGTTGTGCTGAAGGACATAATTGGTCATAGATAAACTAACTAGTTGTGCTGAAGGACATAATTGGTCATAGATAAACTAACTAGTTGTGCTGAAGGACATAATTGGTCATAGATAAACTAACTAGTTGTGCTGAAGGACATAATTGGTCATAGATAAACTAACTAGTTGTGCTGAAGGACATAATTGGTCATAGATAAACTAACTAGTTGTGCTGAAGGACATAATTGGTCATAGATAAACTAACTAGCGGTGCTGAAGGACATAATTGGTCATAGATAAACTAACTAGCGGTGCTGAAGGACATAATTGGTCATAGATAAACTAACTTGTTGTGCTGAAGGACATAATTGGTCATAGATAAACTAACTAGCGGTGCTGAAGGACATAATTTGTCATAGATAAACCCTCAGTATGCAATCAGAATTTCACAGTTTTCTCGGAATGACCCTGATGGGATATGGCGTCATTTATTTTATTCTCTTTTTTATTTAAATTTTTTTTTTTATTTTTTTTTTTTGGGTGGTGGCTGGGGGTTAAATTATAATAACATTCTTGTATTCTCATACACAAATGGCAACAATAATCCAAATAACTGTACATCATAGGATCCGCTTTCGATCAATGCTATAAACTCATGCTTTTTGAAACTCCAGCATCATGCTACATCGCTTATCTCTGACATTTCCATACCAAATAGGTATTATCGATGAGATCACGTCTCAACCCCCTTATGTCGAGGAACATATTACCAGTACTGGAGTGGCTTGTTCAGGGCGTCTTCACAAAATGTGGATGTGGGGAGCTGGTCAAATACTGATAGAGGGGAGAGGTTAGAGGGGTGGGGGGATATCGAAAGACAAAAGGAAAGAAAGAGAAAACCATTATATATTGAAATAGCCATATTGAAATAGCCATATTCTTTTGTATCTTATAATTTGAACCCATGCGTGTTGAAGGTAGTATGTTCATCCAGATGATAAATTAAAAAGAGATTTAACAGAGCACTCGCGCAAAGCCTGCAGGTGTGGAAGAATGATGAGTTGAATGGCGGGGCCATAGAATTACCAGGTTTAATCCCTCATTGTCCAGTCATCTCCGCAAACTGCTCACCGGATAGAACTATAGGTGCTTGAACCTAAGAGCCCACAGCGCATCCGGGGAAACATTTTCACGCCAATTAGTGCAAACTGAACGGAAGGTATGGGCTATTTAGTAAGCAAAATAACATATCAAATTTAGTTCATATATGCACCGTGTTATGCACTGCCTTCCACTGTGCGAAATTAATCACTTTTTTTAAGTTATGGCTCGTTCAATCAGTGCATAACAAAAGGACGATACCATAGAGACAAACAGTTGCTAATTACAATTAATAAGATTTATTTAAGTATTAATATAATTACAAAACAAAAGAATATAATAAATTTACAAATCATCAGCTTACAGAGTATGGTAGATCTTGTACCGGTACACAGTTAGTACAATGCGCCAATTAATAGTGTACAGTGACGAATGCGAATAAACACATATGAGTAAACCAAGAATAATAACATTTGTCTCGTAAAGTTAAAAATATCTATCTGAATCAGTCTGAATCTCCGTGAATCTCTGAAACCCTTATTTATATATTGGGTCTACCGACGCGTCCAGAAACGCCTTTGATATTGCTTACGTTTCTCGTCAAATCGAGAACGTTCCACAAGACACTAGGAGACAAACTAACCATGTTTAATTGGAAGTCGGCAGTAAACACGACAGATCAAAAGAATAGGCCACGCCTATCTAATGAACGTAGCGTCTGCTAGGAATCTAATTTGGGGGTCAAGCAAAGTTCATGGCACGGGGAAACATGTCCTTGATAACACACCGTTTAATAGCTTTGCGTCATAACACACCGTTTGATATCTTTGCGTCACAAGACACCGTTTGATATCTTTGTGTCACCCATGCTCTTCTGTTAACGAAGCGCTAACGTTCCTCTGAGAGCTCTGACTCAAAACCCTGGTTCTAAACACTGACTCTAAACTCTAAATCTAAACACTGACTGTTAACTCTGATTCTAAACTGACTCTAAACTCTGACTCACAACTCTGATTCTAAACACTGACTCTAAACTCTGACTCTAAACACTGACTCTAAACTCTGACTCTAAACACTGACTATTAACTATGATTCTAAACTGACTCTAAACTCTGACTCAAAACTCTGATTCTAAACACTGTCTCTAAACTCTGACTCTAAACACTGACTCTAAACTCTGACTCTAAACACTAACTCTAAACTATGATTCTAAACACTGACTCTAAACTCTGATTCTAAACACTGACTCTAAACTCTGACTATAAACACTGACCCTAAACTCTGATTCTAAACACTGACTCTAAACACCGACTCCAAACTCTGACTCTAAACACTGACTCTAAACTCTGATTCTAAACACTAACTCTAAACTCTGACTCTAAACACTGACTCTAAACACTGACTCTAAACTCTGACTCTAAACTCTGATTCTAAACACTGACTCTAAACTCTGACTCTAAACACTGACTCTAAACTCTGATTGTAAACTCTTACTCTAAACACTGACTCTAAACTCTGACTCTAAACTCTGATTCTAAACACTGACTCTAAACTCTGACTCTAAACTCTGACTCTAAACTCTGACTCTAAACTCTGACTCTAAACTCTGACTCTAAACACTGACTCTAAACTCTGACTCTAAACTCTGACTCTAAACTCTGACTCTAAACTCTGACTCTTAACACTGACTCTAAACTCTGACTCTAAACACTGACTCTAAACTCTGACTCTAAACACTGACTCTAAACTCTGATTCTAAACACTGACTCTAAACTCTGATTCTAAACACTGACTCTAAAATCTGACTCTAAACACTGACTCTAAACTCTGATTCTAAACGCTGACTCTAAACACCGACTCCAAACTCTGACTCTAAACACTGACTCTAAACTCTGATTCTAAACACTAACTCTAAACTCTGACTCTAAACACTGACTCTAAACACTGACTCTAAACTCTGACTCTAAACTCTGATTCTAAACACTGACTCTAAACTCTGACTCTAAACACTGACTCTAAACTCTGATTGTAAACTCTTACTCTAAACACTGACTCTAAACTCTGACTCTAAACTCTGATTCTAAACACTGACTCTAAACTCTGACTCTAAACTCTGACTCTAAACTCTGACTCTAAACTCTGACTCTAAACTCTGACTCTAAACACTGACTCTAAACTCTGGCTCTAAATATTTGCTCTAAAATCTGACTCTAAACTCTGACCCTAAACTCTGACAGCATACAACAGTATCAGTATTTTTTTTTAAAATTACTTTCAGAGACGCGCTCGCGCCCCCCCTCTCCCACCCCTCACCCCTTACCTTTTCTGTCGACGAATATGCCAGATGCCAATAACGTTGCCCTCCAGGATTCCCTGACAAAGGTTTTAAGTTGACTCTGTCGCCCCCAACCCAGAATCACTTAAATTGCGACTTTTCAAGTTTCTACAACAGAATATTATTTCTTTGAAATCAAATTGTTGTCGTCCCCCCCCCCTCCCCCTTTTACAACTGCACTGCAGCCATTTAAATTCATTGATTTTGTTTCATAAGTAGGGTGGGACGCAGGGGCATGCGCGCCGAGATGGCAAAAGATCGAATTTTTTTTTTCTGTCTCCACCTCTACAAGCGTTCTCGGCGCTTGGTAATTATTGGATTATGATGGTAGAACTTTGTCTAGCAGCTCTCATTGGAACTGAGCAAGTAGCGGCATTGATCCGCAAGCTATTTTCTGCGCGTTGAAACGAAAACAAGCTGTTGAGAAAGTCGTTGTTAGACACCGACTCACGCGCTGTACATTGTATGCACACGAGAAGAGCAAGACTACAGGGGTGGGGGGGGGGGGGGG
>CAXITT010000021.1:905678-917132 GCA_964033795.1 Lymnaea stagnalis | reverse complement strand
CCATCCATCCATCCATCCATCCATCCATCCATCCATCCATCCATCCATCCATCCATCCATCCATCCATCCATCCATCCATCCATCCATCCATCCATCCATCCATCCATCCATCCATCCATCCATCCTCTATCTATCTATATATCTATCTATCTATCTATTCATACATATATAATCAATCGATCAGTCCGTACGTACGTCAATCTATTTTGTCTTCCTGTCCGTCTATATCTATTTCTATCTATATATCTATCCATGATCTTTTTGTCCGTGCGTCAGTGGCTCTCTTCATATATCTTTCTCTCGTACACACAATAGATGTGCTCTATCTTATTTTAAATACAATTCAAATGAGCCCAATGAGACAATTAGATTATGCCAAGCTATGGCCCATGAGCCCAACGAGGCAATTGAAGTATATCAAGCTATGGCCCTTTATCCCATTGAGACAATTAAAGTATTTCAAGATGTGGTATCTTGCCAACACATTCCAGAACAAACGAAGATCCCCAATCGGTAGATACAGAACATTTTATGGGTTTTTAAAATAGTTTTAAAATTTTAATTTGTTAAAATGATTTTCTTGGTTGTTCTTCTTTTTTTTTTTTTCTGGATTTGTTTCGACAGATTTATTGAGTTGAACTAACTACAACATTATTCATTGCCAGCAAGCTGGGTGATTGAAGATCCCCAATCGGTAGATACAGAACATTTTATGGGTTTTTAAAATAGTTTTAAAATTTTAATTTGTTAAAATGATTTTCTTGGTTGTTCTTCTTTTTTTTTTTTCTGGATTTGTTTCGACAGATTTATTGAGTTGAACTAACTACAACATTAGTCATTGCCAGCAAGCTGGGTGATAGCAATTAATCGTACTTGCAGAGTTATAGTTTGGCAGTAATAATTGTTACTGAGAGCAGCACTTCTCGACCTGTGGGCTCGACCCCTTTGGGTGTTGAATGAACCTTTCAGAGGGGTCGCCTAAGACCATCGGAGAACACAAATACTTGACAGTTATGAAGAAACGACGAAAATAATTTCATGTCTAGGGGTTACCGCAACATGAGGAACTTGATTAAAGGGTCACGGCATTAGGAAGGTTGAGAACCACTGACTTAGATAATTCGACTTCCTAAGTATGCATGGCTTTGGTTTAATTTTGCTCAGTAATAAGGTTTCCCTGGTAGAAGGTTTCTCTGGTAGAAAGTTTCTCTGATCTGAGGTTTCTCTGGTTTAAAGTTTCCTTGGTTTAAAGTTTCCCTGGTATAAGGTTTCTCTGGTATAATGTTTCTCTGGTATAAGGTTTCTCTGGTAGAAAGTTTCTCTGGTAGAAGGTTTCTCTGATCTAAGGTTTCTCTGGTTTAAAGTTTCTCTGGTTTAAAGTTTCCTTGGTTTAAAGTTTCCCTGGTATAAGGTTTCTCTGGGTATAAGGTTTCTCTGGTAGAAGGTTTCTCTGGTAGAAAGTTTCTCTGGTTTAAAGTTTCTCTGGTATAACTTACGGTATACGATTTTTCTCTTGTAGAAGGTATCTCTGGTTTAAAGTTTCTCTGGTATAAGGACATGCTTAAGAATGCAAGTATGATTTTTTTTTAAATATACAAAATGCATCTATTAAAAACAAATCGCTTTATAAACTATTGGTCACGTTTCTTTTGTTTCTTTTATCCAAGTCACGTGCACTCAAAGGGAATCGGATTTGAACGGTAAATTCTATGACATCATGCGGTTTGCTACAGTACCTACCTTAAATCCTGAACAGATCGTTGAGCAGTCGTCGACTACATGTCAAATCGACCACGTCAGTGCATTAACCTTTTCACTTGAATGAGTTTCACTGATCTTCCATCTTGTCGTAGCAAGCCAAAAGTTCAATCCCAAAGCCAGGCTGACAGTTTCATTTAAGAACACACAATTTAAGAAGCCAAAAAGTTCACTCTCAAAGCCAGGCTGACAGTTTCATCTAAACAAAAAACACACCATTTACTTAGCGCCTGCCAAAAACACCAAATGCCTTGTGTGTATATTTTGTAACTATTGCTGTCCACCGTAAAATGGCCTCATGGAATGTCCAGGATCTAGTTCACTGTCTTTGGGGCGTACAGAAACCTCCTCAAGTTTTGGGGAGACATGCAAACACTTTTTCAGACTCAACACCGCTTGCCTCATCACCCCGGCGTCAGTGTCATTCCCCCACAACGCGTGCCTCACCAACCCCGCGTGAGTGCCACCCACCCCACCCACCCCACATGGCACGGGGGTCTGGGGGGTGGGGGGTGAGCGTGCAGTAGATCGTCTGCCGTATGTAGTAGAGTGTCGTGCTCAAGTCGTCTATCGGTTTAGGCGACATTGTTGCATACTAAAGCTCTCTTAACGCCACAGCATCTGAATTTTTTATCGGGGCACTTGAAATAGCGCAGCTCCTTTCATTGCGTTGAGTGATGCCCGTCTGGGGCGCACGGAGGGATTCACTTACTGAACCAGATACAGCTTCAGAAACTCACCCCAGGCACTTTGATGTGGGTAACAATCGTCCATCTGGTGTCATTTTTCCAGACGTCACCCTAATATGCATCACGGACTGGGCGAACTATCATGGGTCTTACAAATCAGGAGCGTCTTCACAGGGGGAAAGGAGCAGTTGATTCTAATCTGAGTTGGGGGTGGGGGAATAAAATCCCACCTGCATAATTTTTAATTTTTCCAGGATTTAAAAGTTATATGGGAAAGAGAAAAAATACAAATAATCAATAATACATTTTATTAACTTTTTTTTCATTTGGAATGATTTTTTTGTTAGTAAGGGGGAAAGTCTATTTTAATTGTCAGATTGAGGCTGGGACTTGAACTCCAACCCCCTTGTTTAGACCGGGACTTAAACTCCAACCCTTTGGTTAGGCTGGGACTTGAACTCCAACCCCCTTGTTTAGGCTGGGACTTGAACTCCAACCCTCTGGTATAGAATGATTAAAACCAAAATAAAAATTATAGGACTACTAAAATTCATTATCACAGGATTTGATCATTTGATTACTGGGGGAAACAATGGTGAAGAATTATTGAGGTATTAGCGATATGTAATAGTTTCTTATGAATATCATTACTGCATAGCCAAAAATGTTCTTCTAACAATATTCGAACCCACGAATTAAACACCATTACAATGCCTGGCATGACCCACACACAGAATTTTACTAAGTCCTTGGTCTTAGTCAAAATGAAAGGGGTTTGGCTTCCACCACTCGTTTGGGGGGGGGGGGGGGGTATACCCCTCTGTTACAAATGAATGACTTATTAATGGAGAGCAGACGATACAGGACTGAGAGCGCTAACCTAACGTCTTTTTGGAACTCTATAATTTATCCACTTCACTTGTTGTTTTTGTCCCATTTTATTTACTTTTACTGTTTGACTGTTTGGCCGCCTGACTGTTTAACTGTCAGTTTGAGTGATTGACTGCTTGACTGTTTGCTTGACTTTTTGATTGTTTGTTGCTTGTTTTTTTTTTTTTGTTGTTTTTTGTGTCTGCGTGGTTTGACTCTTTGAGCAGAAATATTCCTCTAGCTTTTCCAAAAGGCTGCGGCTATTCGTACCCGGGTCAGAGAAGTGAGAGTTGGGGTTTATTTAAAAAATTATTAAAATTTAGTGTACGGTTTGTAAGACAAAATTTTGTATCACATGAAAGATAATTGAATGGACTATATGTTTGTAAACTTACTTCTTAAGTTTAATTAAAATTAACTGACACAAATGACATCCGAATAGCATATAGTCAAAATGGAACCGGAAAAGCATCGCAGCTATTCGGACCCGGGTCCCTTTAGACTCAAAGCTATTCGGATGTCATTTGTGGTGGTTTATTTTATTAAACTTACAGACCATATTGCTATATAACGGGTTTATTTCAGTCATTTTTATTCTAATGTGTTGGTTGGTGGTTGGGGACACACTTTAAAGGGTTTACATCGATATCAACCAACCAGTGGATAACAACAAGACCTTCTACAATTTCGACATTTAGCAGAACACCCCTACTGTCACCGTCAAATGTCACAGAGCTCACGTACAGATTTCGATGTTTTGATCAATGTCTCCCAAAGTGACTTCAGTGGACTCATAACTTATTGCAAAAAATGTGTGTGTTTTTGGGTTTATCGAGCCACAATTCCAGAGGGCTGTGTGTATCGTGAAGTGTGTCTGCCTGTGTGTATCTGTTACACTACGCATTTTCAAATTTTCGACAACTTGAAAAACTCATTTTATCTGGGTAAATTTGAGAACCACCGGTTAGAGGGTTTAATTATCCGAGTGGTTCAACCCCTCCCCCCACACCCTTCCATCCAGCCACATGATTTTTAAACCACGTGGTCTGACCTTCTGGACATGATCAGCTCTCTGGGCAATATTGACGTCTTGTGTACCAGTGGGTCGCGCGCCGTGACAGACTGTCGAGCCCCTGGTATCTGACGCTCGAGTACGGAACAAGAAACACTACTTCTATTGACCCTTTGTTGTCTAGTCTGGAACACTGGGTTTTTAATGGGAGGTAAGCAGTCACATCCCTTACGAATTTAATGGCAGATAAGCAGTCACATCTCTGGCGCATTTAATGGGAGATAAGCAGTCACTTTCCTAAGGCATTTAATGGGAGATAAGCAGTCACTTCACTAAGGCATTTAATGGTAGATATGGTGACATTAGTCACTTCCCTAAAGCATTTAATGGGAGATAAGCAGGCACTTCAGTAGCGCATTTAATGGGAGATAAGCAGGCACTTCAGTAGCGCATTTAATGGGAGATAAGCAGGCACTTCAGTAACGCATTTAATGGGAGATAAGCAGGCACTTCAGTAGCGCATTTAATGGGAGATAAGCAGTCACTTCCCTAAGGCATTTAATGGGAGCTAAGCAGTCCCTTCCCTGGTGCATCATATGATGACCGTGTATCACCGATGCTGACAAAGGGAAAACAGGCGATAGCAAATATTTGTTTATTTGTATTTTTTAAATCATCAAAGTTAAATTGGTTTACTGTTGCCATCAATATCAATTATCGCCGACATTTTCATTATAAGATTCATAACTGCTTATACTGTTTTGTTAGCTCTAACTAAGCAGTTTTGAATAATTTTGCCACCAATATGAACTAAATAGATGATTACACAGCTATGTGTTTCGGTAATTCTCTGACGTCACTGACCCCTCGTGGGAAGCTTCATGGCTTGCTGGAACCAAACAGAATGTGGGAAGTATCATAAAGTCTTTGTGAAGATCCTAAGATAAGTTTTAAAAAATGAAATGTTAGAAGTATTTTGAAACTGAGTGTTTTTAATTTGACGCCATCATGCCAAGTTTTATCCTGAAGTAATGACTCCTACTGCTGTGTCCTGAAGTAATGACTCCTACTACTGAGTCCTGGAGTATTGACTCCTACTACAGTGTTCTGGAGTAATGACTCCTACTACTGTGTTCTGGAGTAATGATTCCTACTACTGTGTCCTGGGGTAATGACTCCTACTACTGTGTCCTGGGGCAATGACTCCTACTACTGTGTCCTGGGGCAATGACTCCTACTACTTTGTTCCTGACTCTCCGTGCCAGTGTCCCATCACCGCTGTTGAAAGATCACATTTCGCCCTGAATTTAAGGTAAACTGGTTGTTGATGACTTAATTTGGGGGGGGGGGAAGTATTCAAGACTTGGCGGTCTTGGACTGTAAACCATCGACCACCAGGAGGAAGCCACAACTCAGGATCAAAGTTGTTGAAAGATCACATTTCGCCCTGAATTTAAGGTAAACTGGTTGTTGATGACTTAATTTGGGGGGGGGGGAAGTATTCAAGACTTGGCGGTCTTGGACTGTAAACCATCGACCACCATGAGGAAGCCACAACTCAGGATCAAAGTTAATAAATCAGTGACATAGTCGTGCAAGGGCGTGCCAGAGTGCCACCCCGATACAATCTGGGCGCGCCCTGCCCCACAAAATGACATTAATAGGCTTTATTATTAATCGTAAAAATAATGCTAGTCATTGCGTCGACCTCCATGACGTCATTCCGTGTTGCTTAATGTCTCTGTGCTGCTGTGTAACGCCTCAGACTCTATTTATCGTAAGCTAACTGAAACCGTGTTAGGTCAGAGAGTAAAGTAAGCGACACATCCGCTTATTTTATGAACCGAATGTTCAAACACATGAGCAAGAAAATTGAGGATGAATCATGTTAAACTTTCAGTGAGGACACTAAACACAAACTTGATGCGGCTAATTGTGGCCTACGTTGGTCGGTGGAATCGTATCCTATCTTGAGTCGGTTTGGTCAGCGGAATCATATCTTATCATGGGTCACATTGGTCAGCGGAATCATATCTTATCATGGGTCGGTTTGGTCAGTGGAATCATATCCTATCATGGGTCGGTTTGGCCAGTGGAATCATATCCTATCATGAGTCGGTTTGGTCAGCGTAATCATATCCTATCATGAGTCGGTTTGGCCAGTGGAATCATATCCTATCATGAGTCGGTTTGGTCAGTGGAATCATATCCTATCATGAGTCAGTTTGGTCAGTGGAATCATATCCTATCATGAGTCGGTTTGGTCAGTGGAATCATATCCTATCATGGGTCGGTTTGGTCAGTGGAATCATATGGTATCATGAGTCGGTTTGGTCAGTAGAATCATATCCTATCATGAGTCGGTTTGGTCAGTGTAATCATATCCTATCATGAGTCGGTTTGGTCAGTGGAATCATATGAGTCGGTTTGGTCAGTGAAATCATATCCTATCATGAGTCGGTTTTTTCAGTGGAATCATATCTTATCATGGGTCGGTTTGGCCAGTGGAATCATATCCTATCATGGGTCGGTTTGGTCAGTGGAATCATATCCTATCATGAGTCGGTTTGGTCAGTGGAATCATATCCTATCATGAGTCGGTTTGGTCAGTGGAATCATATCCTATCATGAGTCGGTTTGGTCAGTGGAATCATATCCTATCATGGGTCGGTTTGGTCAGTGGAATCATACGCTATCATGAGTCGGTTTGGTCAGTGGAATCATATCCTATCATGAGTCGGTTTGGTCAGTGTAATCATATCCTATCATGAGTCGGTTTGGCCAGTGGAATCATATCCTATCATGAGTCGGTTTGGTCAGTGGAATCATATCCTATCATGAGTCAGTTTGGTCAGTGGAATCATATCCTATCATGAGTCGGTTTGGTCAGTGGAATCATATCCTATCATGGGTCGGTTTGGTCAGTGGAATCATATCCTATCATGAGTCGGTTTGGTCAGTGGAATCATATCCTATCATGGGTCGGTTTGGTCAGTGGAATCATATCCTATCATGAGTCGGTTTGGTCAGTGCAAGCGTTTTCTATCAGAAGTCGGGTTTTGGTGGCTGGTGACTTATACACCAAGCAAGTGAAACCACCTGGTACTCTGTCCCCCAGGTAAAGTCTTCTCTTCATTACTTCGTCCACACTTTGTGGTATCGACACTTTGTTACCCCGTCGTCGCCATTTCGGATCACAACCTGGGGCAACCTTCTCCGTCGCCTTCGCCACTGCTTTAACTTTTATTGAAAATTTTGGCCTGTACCTCATCATGATTTTTTGAACTTGAGCTTAATTTTAATCTTGACAAGAAAATTTACTCAGTAAATAGTAGCATGACCATATCTTGTCTAAGCAACAAAAAAAGGGAAAAAAAGTGTTGTCTGGCTAAACTAAGGGTAAGAACTATAACAAAATATTAAAAAGAAATAATTTCACGGTTGCCACCCTTATAAGATTATTATTATTGTTCTTTTAAAATTACAGTATACAGTACAGGTTAAGTAACAATAACTCTGATCTTCAAAATGTTACTTCTACCACCAGCAAGTCATGTGAACAAAAAAAATCAGTTTGTTTTCAAGAGTAAAGGAAGTAGAAAAACTACGAATTTAAATTAAATCATGAATTGGACCCAAAACAAAAAACAGGGGTAAGGGTGGGTGGCAGATAGAGATGGAAAGGAAAAAAATGGGGGTGGGGGGTAGTTTTGATGGACCCAAAACAAAAAACAGGGGTAAGGGTGGGTGGCAGATAGAGATGGAAAGGAAAAAATGGGGGTGGGGGGTAGTTTTGATATGCCCGCTGTAAACAAAGACAAGAAAATTAAAATATAACATAAAATAATGTATCCTTTTTCCAGAACAATAAAATAAAGGGCACATTTTTTTAAGGAAAAAAAAAAAGTTTCTCGCTCTGCATAAAATTATGTATTGTCAAATTGATAAATGGCTTCATAAGAAACGTTTAGCTTTGTTTTAATATTTCTGTAGCGTAAGATACACACGAAGCTAAATAATAATCTATTCAATTTTCAAACTTGAAGATATTCATTCTTGTCTTTGTCACATAATATCTTTAACGTGCTAAGATGTTTGACAACCCTGTATTATAATGTATTATATATATATATATATATATATATTATTTTTATTTTTTTCTTGGAAATATATGTAGTAGTGCGTGTGAGTGGTTTAGTGGTGATCCTACCGACAACGCCAAAAACTGTAGTAGTGTGGGTGTTGTTGGGTGACCCTGTTGCCACAGACAGTTACTAATACTAAAAATAGAGAAAGAAACACACGAACAAAAGCGAAGGTAATATAAAAACAACAACGACCTACGGGTAAATAAAATTGTTTCGTTTCTTTCAAATAGAAATACATATTAAATAATTGCACACGTTTCCACTTAGCAGCCGACACGCATTTGGTTTCCTGTGGGCAGCACCGTTTTAATCAGAGCGATCCATTTGGATGCCGGCCAGCTTGGATCCGCCTCCACAAAAACATCGTTGACAGTAAATAAGGGGGTTCCATACACACCCCTGGTGCAGCCGTACTTCCACTCGAGTCTTGTGGCTGCATCAATGTCGGCGTTGTACGCCTGTGGGGAGAGAAGAAAAAAAAAGAATAGGGTCGGCTTTGGTCGGTTGTACATTGAATGGGAAGTGAGTAAAACAAATTAAGGCCGAACCTGAAAAAAAAAGGAACGCAACAAAACAAAAAACGTGTCGGCAGGAAGCTTTCGTCAGCAAAAAAAACAACTGAAAAAAACAACAAAATTTTTTTTTTTAAACTTAGCTGAGGAGTAGTATCCGAGAGGACAGCAAAAGAATTGAATGGTAGGAAGTGGCCCATCGAGCGAAAACAAATAACAATCTTGGGGTTTATAACTGTAGGGGAACTCTGACTTATATCATAATAAAAAAAAATCGTACGCTTTATACATGTCAGTTCGATCTCTGCACTAAAAACACTGAGATTTATCACAAATACAGTCAGGGCAAGGGTTCCATACCCCGGCTGAAGACGTACATTGTAGCATCTTGGACCGTGTACAAGAGTAAAAATTATTATAGAAATACCTTGATTGAGGCCATAGCAGTTAAGTGCCCCAAGCATCCACTTTGCCAACTTATGCTCATTACGGCCTTGTAATAAAACTAGTTTGGATAAAAGTAGTTACGTGAAGTCACTCTAACATTTAAAATGTCATTGCTATTAAATAAAATCATGCTTACAATGACCTATAGTATATAGGTTCAAGTCCTGCAAAGTAAATAAATAGTGGAACAAGATGTGTTTAGGCTTGAAAAATAGACACGTCTTTAATGAGGATATTTTGGGAAAATGCCTTCTTCAGCAGACAATACAAAACAAGAAACACGAAATAAATAGAAATTTAAAACTTATGTGTTCAAAGTTTCTGATCAAATATTAGTTCCCAAAAAGTCTCTGTTTCTAAAAGGAAGGCGTTTCGCACAAAACGTCCTTGTTAATTACTTGTCTTTTTGTTCATGCTTAAACATATATTGTTCCATTAGCTATTTGAAATGACCTACCCCTTGTTTGAACTGATCAGCCGTTACCGGAAACAGTCTTTGAGCCAGGGTCGTGAGTAACGCGAAGACCTCCACTTCAGTCTTATTGGCAGTGGCCGTGGTGGTCAATGAGTCGATGTTGTCGTAGATGAGCTTGATCCAGTCAAATATCGTGGCGTTGGTCGCCGCGTTCGCCGGCAGCTCGGATAGATAGCGCGTCGCCTTGGAGATGAGGTGACTGTTGCGATGGTACGGGAGCGAGAAGATGTAGAGCCTCAGCTGGACCTGGAAACCGGTGAACGAGTCTGCGACCTGGAGGAGTGTCGGGAAGGCCTGCTGGGAATCGGGGCAGGTCAGGTCGACGTAGGCGGCGAGCTTGACCGAGGCGCAGGGACGGCCGTCTTTGTACACAAGCCCCAGTTCGCCCGTCGGGATGGACAACTGGGCATTGGTCACGGCGATGACGAGAGCTACGAGGGCGGTGAAGAGTGATGTCCTCATGCTAGATACGGGTCAACGAGCTAGTAGATCAGAAAGGAACATAACATCTGTTTATGTTATTTATGTTACAATCACCAGATTTCGGGGTGGACAACAGGCGGTGTGTTACTATATTTGATAGAAATTAGGAGTGGATTTATCATTCTCATTTCTTATATATATTTATATATATATAAATTTTAAATATATATATATATATATATATATATATATATATATAATATATATATATATATATATATATATATTTCTTTTGGTTGGGAGTTTTTGTTTTGTTGTTCTAAATTTTTATTTTTTTCATAATTTATGTTTTCTTATTTATATTTATTCTCATATTATGGGCGGAGGGGCTTTAGGGGTTGGGGCGTCTTCGCTAGCTAGGTCATGTGAGGAGCATGGTGGAAGGCCGTATCCCAAAGAAGCTGCTGTATAGAGAGTTGACAGGAGGGACAAGACTTAATGGACGGCCACGGATGCGATTTAAGGAAGTTTGCAAAAGGAGCACGAGGGAAGCTATTATAGAAATCAATGAATGGGAGATCATCGCTGAGCACCGATCCAGCTGGCGAACAGCAGTGTATGAGGGAGTCAAAAAGGCAGAAGATGCACGAAACGAAGCCTTTGCAACAAAAAGAACAATACACGAAGGCCAAATTGAACCAGGAGTCAAGGTTCCCCCTGCGAGAAATGCAGTCGAGATTGCCAGTCTAGCATCGGCCTACTGAGTCATTTGATGAAATGTACATAGCCACTCCATTGTCTCGCGACTACGAAATTACGCCATACATATATGCATTTTTTAAAAAGTAAAACTCACCCTACAGGTAGCAAATTGTAAAATTCACCCTACAGGTAGCAAATTGTAAAACTCACCCTACAGGTAGCAAATTGTAAAACTCACCCTACAGGTAGCAAATTGTAAAACTCACCCTACCGGTAGCAAATTGTAAAACTCACCCTACAGGTAGCAAATTTAACGGAAAAAGTGGCGGTTATTGCATGGTAGAAGAAAATATGTATTTTTTTTTTTTTCAATTTACCAAATGTTCCACCATTCTCACCCCTAACCCCCCCCCCCCC
>CAXITT010000021.1:857184-891783 GCA_964033795.1 Lymnaea stagnalis | reverse complement strand
TCAAGCACAACACGCCTCAAGCACAACACGACGCGCCTCAAGCACAACACGCCTCGAGCACAACACGCCTCGAGCACAACACGCCTCGAGCACAACACGCCTCAAGCACAACACGACGCGCCTCAAGCACAACACGCCACAAGCATAACACGCCTCAAGCACAACACGACACCCCTCAACCACAACACGCCTCAAGCAGAACACGCCTCGAGCACAACAGTTCAGGGCAATACCACTGTTATAGTATATCCTAAGACGTGTCCTAATTTCACTTCCACCACTCACCTCCCACTACACCGATTAAATGTGTAGTGTTGTGCCAACCCTACCCTTCCCTTGATTGGGAAAAGGGAAGTCTAAATGCCACAAGGTACAGCTGGGAAGTCCACACCCCACAACGTACAGCTGGGAAGACTATTCTACTATGACCAGCTGAGCCGTCCACGTTCGTTCCCGTCCTGAGAAGCCATGAAGGAGAGGAATGGAGGAACCACTTTCAACTTTGAAGTAACCTGGTACATTGATCGATCAAGCAAGAGCATCAATCATTTAACATTGATAAGTTAATTTGTAAAAGGTCTGATCATATACAGTTTTATTACAAGGAAATGACTATAAATGATGAATATAAGCATTATGGTAGGCCAATTTCCACAGTCAATACAACCTAGATTGTAAATTATATGCAAAGATAGATCTAAGTCTAAGCCATTATTAAATTATATGCTATTAATTCTCATTTCGTCAAAAACATTTATAACTTCTATAAAGTGTTGTAAATTCTATGTAAACAAATAAGTTATAGATTTCTGAGTCAATATATGTGAATATGATCGGAATTATGTCTATTTGTGTGTGGATTGAATCAAGCATAAGACCCCTAGACACGAGCAGGGGATAACTTATACATAAGTTATCCACCTCCACAATATAACATAGAAGTCATTTCACCACAAGGACACCTCAAGGTGCGGAATTAACCCGGGCTCCTCTGGCATGTCTTTTGTGCTCTGTAGCGATGTTCTGAAGGCTTCATGTCGTATGGGGTCTTTGTGTACAGAGGAATGCCACGATGCGCGATCCTTTGTCGATTCTTATCATGTGTCCATGTCTATTTCGAACGCTTTCAGTGGGGCTTTTAGGTTGTCTTACTATAGAGCGTTTCTCCCGTATACACCAAAAAAACCGCCTTCCATGCAATAGCTGACCTACAGTATAATAATTCATTAGCTGCCGTATTCTGAAAGGCATGACAACGTATAATTACTTCAAAAATTAAACATAAACACTTCCTTCTACTCTACAGGCGTTTTCGAGGTTTTTGCAAAATTTCGCATATCTGTGGAAAAATTCAGGAAAGCAAATTAGTTAGGTTCAGGAATCCCAACTGCAAAAGGTATAACTGTCCATTATTATGATTACTCAATTGACTTTTTAATGCACATGACCAATTTAACATGCATAATCATGTCTCATAGAGGTACCTTCTAAAATGGGATACTGATGTCCTTCATTAGCATGCAATGGTGGTATCAACCAGACTGGTGGAAGTTAGTAGGATGCAGACATAATAAAAGGAGTCTTTCAAAAATCACATGTCTTTTCCTCTGCTCAAAATGTGTTTGTGATGTTTTCATGAAACATTTCACTCAAAAGTGATTAGTGAACTTATACCGGTAGTTAATACATCGTTGATGCCTCCTTTTAAACATCTTGGTGAACGTTAACTAGGACAGTTTAGTCAAATGAAGCAGGGGCAGTTTAGTAAAGTGAATCATGGACTGGTTAATTTTCACTTAAGGTTGATACCTGATTGAGTCCTTAATGATTTAAATGTTATCTTACTTTTCGAGTTTGTCTTTGTTTTTATTTTATTTTGCATGCAAAAAATGTAGACTCTGTCAATGGAGCCATCATCTAACGCCTTATATCATTGTTCTGTATAATTAATTTATAACATGATTTTATTACTATGATTTTTTAATAATTTTTTTCTTTTTTAAATTAAACTTCAATGTGTTGACTTCCTCATATTTTTGCAGCTTGGATTTTAATTTTATTAAGTGATTGACACTTCTGAAAAACACCCATGAAGACCAGATCCTGGCCTTAATCTATACGTTAGACTACCCCGGTAATCTGTGTAAGATAAACTCAAGACAACTGGAGATACATCATGAACATTTTTATTGTGACATCTGAATTATTAACATATGGTTATCAATAATAAATAAATTATATTTAATCATATTAAAACAATTATTGGAAACAAGTAAGGATTATTTTTTATATATGTAAACATTTCAATTCAAATTAAACAATACTCAGCAGTAACAGGCAAATCAAGCACCCTTGTTGGGAGGTCTCCTTAAATTATTTCTATAACAAATGACATTATTTTATATTAGTGAATAATATACAAAAACATATTAGACTAGCATTTTATCCAGCCC
Source organism: Lymnaea stagnalis (assembly GCA_964033795.1). Lineage (NCBI taxonomy): Eukaryota > Metazoa > Mollusca > Gastropoda > Lymnaeidae > Lymnaea > Lymnaea stagnalis. The sequence goes on along the minus strand of CAXITT010000021.1, from coordinate 889,330 downwards.
TGGTCATTTGGGTCAATAAAGTGATGTAAGAAAATATCACAAAAAAGCTCCTCAACCAATGGTTATGAAAGTTGTGAACAGATAGCTTATAATAGTTCTAGAAATAGCTGATACTAGCCACATCAGCTACACAGAGCTGAACACATGAAATTATTTTCATTTATTGCCGTTTATGTGCAATGTTATAGCTGATCCATGAGAACCAAAAAGAACATTTCAATATCCACAGAGTATTCAGTAAAACTTTTGAAAAACATGAATATATAAAATTCAAAAAGCAAGTAAGTACATATAGAGGAAAAAATTACATAATTAAGAGTATTGATTGGATATTTTAATATGTAATGCCAAAATTGTTGTTTTTCTTTTGCATGAAAGGATAAGACAATTTAAATAGTTTTACATTTACCAATAAATTATTGCAATGAGTTACATACTCATAGAATGAAAAATAATATTCCTAAAGTATTTTGTTTATTTATAAATTATTTAGATATCATCCAGCAACTAAATGCTACCCGCTGCATCCAGCAACTAAATGCTACATCCAGTAACTAAAAGCTACCCCTGCTTCCAGTAACTAAATGCTAACCGCTGCGCAGCTTCGAGAGCAGTATTTCATTCTTACGACACTCCTCCTTGAAGTCTTTGACAGTCTTGAAGTAGAGTCTCTGTTTCTCAACTAGGTCCAGATGTTGGTCACTGAACTGGTCTCTCTTCATTTTCTCCTCTTGTCTCTTCTTCTCAGCCTGTTCAAAGGATAAGATAGGGGAAGTCTACATCAAATAAAATATTTAAAATTTAGATTTGCTCAAAGAAAAATCCTGATCAACAAAAAAAATCATTCAAGTTTGTTATCTTTTTTTAAAATTTTAATTGCATTCTGTGTCTAATGAAATATAGTTTATTAGTAAAATTCTTTTAAACAAACCTTAGCCTTGTTTTGTTTGACCCCTTCAACAATTTGCTCAAATTGCTTAAGGAAAGCCTCTTTATTGTTTGGTGATGACATAGCTCTGAACAAATGGAAAAAATATCAATATGAGAAGAGAATTATACAATTTGAAATTTTTAAAAATTATTGAGTGAAAAAAAATTAGCTGCTGTACTATTTTTAAAAAGTGGATATCTAGACTTTCTGTATATTTCATAAAAGCAGGATAGGTTTAGTTACAGTTTTTCTACATATTCAATAGCTAGGTTCACACCTGCTCAAATTTGGCATTTGGTTTAAAATGTTTCTAAAAATTACTGTACTGATTTTAAAAAATGTCAAGTTTAAATTTTTTTTAAACAAACAAAATAAATGGCTTTATTAGCTATAAGACAAAACTTATAAAAAGAAATGGTACAGTCAAAATCAATCAAAAATGAATATTTCAAGCCGTAAAAGGATGTAAAAGGCATTAATTGTTACTTACGTTTGAAAGTTATCATGAATTGAATTCAAAAGCTGAACCTGAAAATGGTTTTAAAATGTTTTTAACTATAATAAAATTAATAAAAAATGCATATTCCAAATTATGTACATATAAACTTTTCTTCAAAATGAAAATAAAAGTAAATTTACACAATATTTTTTAGTAAAATTTATTCAATCTTTACCATAAAAAAAATCTGTTTTACTATGCATGTTATTTAAGAAATTCATGCAGCCAATATAAAAAAAAAACGTACTTCTTTATTTAAGTATGTCTTGGTATCCTCCAAAGTGTTGTAGAGGGTAAAGAACTGTTTAGTTTCAGTGTGCTTGGATGAAACTGGGGACAGAAATAAACCCAATAACTGCAATGCCATACACAAGGGCCCTCGGTCACTATCCCTAAATTAATCCCTGGAATGGTTTTTAGTTTGTGGAATAACATTTACATTAGAGGTCATGAATCAGTGGCTTTGGGTGGAACGTGCCAGACTTAACATTGACATTAATTGTTTTGAATGCAAACATTCTTGTATTCTGAAAGCTCCAGTTTAATGGTATCTTTCAGGACAACAAACTGCCGACCACCGATTCTTCAACTAACTAAAATTTCAACTTATTCAATAAGGTGATCAGATTAAAATATAATAAATGAAATGAAAGCTGCAGCATCTCTCTAAAAAGGTATCAAAGCACGTTTATCAAAGTCATCAGCAAATAGGGCGGAGCATATGCTTAATCCCCATTGGGGTCAATTATGACAGGACACCACATGGTCTTTATGACAGGACACCACATGGTCTTTATGACAGGACACCACATGGTCTTAATGACAGGACACCACATGGTCTTTATGACAGGACATAACATGGTCTATTTTTTCAGCTGGATGCCTACCTTGGTTGTAAAGCTCCACAAATCTTCTCTGGTACTGACTGAGTTCTGCTCTAGAGGGTACTTCATCAATCTTTCTCTGCAGTGCTGAAATTTCACGATTTTTTTTGGCCTGGGGAAATAAATCAATCAAGACTAGAAGTGGCTAAGATTGTCTCTCTGCATTTTATTACAGAAGTCAATAAAGAAATTGCATTGAATTATTTGAAATTAAATTGAAAAGAAACTGAAGAATGTATTGTTAAATACTATTGTGTTTTCTTTGAGACATTACTAAATTATTCCAAAGTTAGGTGGCTTGTTTTGTTAAATGTTATTTTCACACAATAGTTAGTTAAGAGGGCAGATAACTGCCTTAAATAAACGGATATAAAAAGAGTTGTTGAATTACATAAAATTTTTAAAGCAGCATACAGTTTTACTTACAAGTAACAGACGGATCTTGTGCAACTTTTCTTTATCAGCATTATACTGTTTGTCAATCAGGTTCACTCTTTCCTAAAACAACAGTGATGGTCAAGTTTTAAACTGTACTCATGAAATTGATGGTCAAGTTTTAAACTGTACTCATGAAATTGATGGTCAAGTTTTAAACTGTACTCATGAAATTGATGGTCAAGTTTTAAACTGTACTCATGAAATTGATGGTCAAGTTTTAAACTGTACTCATGAAATTGATGGTCAAGTTTTAAACTGTACTCATGAAATTGATGGTCAAGTTTTAAACTGTACTCATTAAATTGATGGTCAAGTTTTAAACTGTACTCATTAAAACATGTTATTTTTTCAGAAATGAACACACATTCAATAAATTTTAATTCCATTCTAACCCCAATGCCATGGGGTGTGTGGTGAGCAGGACTCATGTAGTGCAATCTGTTGAAAAGGGACAATTTAGTGGGCCAGGCTGAGCTCAACAAAGAGGCAAGAAAATTTCAATTCCTTTCCATTTGGTATTTTTTTAAATTATAGATATCATGTCTCTTTTTTTTATTATTTTTATTAAGCCTGACCAAAGTAAATACATATTAAATTACCTTATCCTCTGAATCTGCTTCATCTCCTTCTTCCTTCAACTTCTCAATGTTTTCTTTCAGTCTAGTCATTTCCTCCTGGAAGTACAACAATAAAATATATAAATAAAAAAACGACCATTTAGTTTGATATTCCACTAATTTTTAATGATTGAATAATCAAAATTATTTTACCCTCTTACCTGATGTTAGCTGATTCTCTCACATTTAACCAAAGTTCTCACATTTAACCAAAGCTCTCACATTTAACCAAAGCTCTCACATTTCACCAAAGCTCTCACATTTAACCAAAGCGCTCACATTTAACAAACGCTCTCACATTTAACCAAAGCTCTCACATTTAACCAAAGCTCTCACATTTCACCAAAGCTCTCACATTTAACCAAAGCTTTAACATTTAACCAAAGCTCTCACATTTAACCAAAGCTCTCACATTTAACCAAAGCTCTCACATTTCACCAAAGCTTTAACATTTAACCAAAGCTCTCACATTTAACCAAAGCTCTCACATTTAACCAAAGCTCTCACATTTCACCAAAGTGCTCACATTTAACTAAAGCTCTCACATTTAACCAAAGCTTTCACATATCACCAAAGCTCTCACATTTAACCAAAGCGCTCACCTTACAATGGGCTTTAAATTCCTGCTCCTGTTTTTTCAAATTTTCATTCATTGCTACGAGTGATCGCAGTGTCTGAAGGATGCTGATGAAACCAAACAGAAATGTGGCATGATAACACATACATATTTATACAATTCAACACAAGTGCCTTAAAATTTCTTAAAAAAGGGTATCATGAGTAAAATTCAATAGAAAAGCTGTGAAGACTCATTTTCAACAAATTAAATTGAAGAATATTCAATTAAATTTTATGATAAAATTTTCTTTAGAATTTATAAGATTAATGAATTTCTTGAAAACTTGAGTGCCATTTTTAAAAAAAAGGATAAAGGCGTAATAATGACCCCTGGTTTTCTCCAGCCTCTATCTCAGCAAGTCTCTCCATCTCAGTATCAATGGTAGAACTTTGCTGTTGAACTTCCTCCAGTTTTTGTTTAGTTTCCACATAGGCAGCATGGAGCTCTTTGTGTTTTGTTGCCACCTGGTGAGCAATAATCTCAATAGTGCCATGATTTGTACATTAGGCCTACATTAAACTAAACGTTGTGTTGTGAAATATTTTTTTTTAAATTATTTATTTTGTTACTTGTCTGCAGTTATGGTAAACAGAATTTGTTTTTACATTTTCCCAACTAAGATGGCTTGAAGTAAACCCATTAAAAATGAACAGGAGGCAATAGATTTGATAAATTTCTACTGAAATCTCAAAGCTGCTGTAATAGGTTTGGTAGAACTTTAACTAGATCTAATAGTAATAGTGAAGTCAAAATAATTTTGATGAGTCAGTACAAATATGCTCAAAACCTAAAGTATATCACTGTATCCAGGATTATAACAATATTTACTTAAGTCCCCAATCTTTTAATAACAAGAAGCAGCCATCTTGGATGTAGGCCTCATTTGAAAAATAAAAGGTATCTAATATATGCTTCTATTAAAACTGCAGATGGAGTAATCGAGCTCTATGACAATGCACTGACAGACACTGAAGAAAAATTAAAACTTATTCCTTTTATTGTCATCCAGCACTGACTCATCAGTTTTCACTACTGACCTCATCCAGCTTGCTCTGTTGTAGCTCTATCTGTTTCTTGAGAGCACTGGTTAATCTCTTGTGTTGTTGGGCACCACCTTGGCGCTCTTGTTTTTCCATCTGCTCTATCTCTGCTTGCTGGAGAAAGTCATTGAAAAGGGAAAAAATAAACACTTCCAGAAATTTACACAACCTAATTTTTCTGATCCAAACACTAAGATGTGAATGAGAATGAGACAAATTCTTAAGGAGTAAATAGCATCTACTACCACCCATATGTTACCAATACAATCTGTCATGAATAAATGTCATTGAAGAATCAGCAACATTTGGAAAATGTTTGTTTACAAAAATTGAGAATTTATAATTGCATTTATTTTAAAAGGCAAGAACAAGGGCAGTAACAAAACATTATAGGAGATAAGTTTAAAAGAAGTAGCAGAACTAAGTAATGATATAACAGAAAACATTTAAGGGTTTTTAAATACAAAAATTCATTTAGGGGGTGTTTTGTATCATATTCTAATAAAAAAAACATTATGATATAACCAATCCATTAAAAATCTTATTTAATTAAAGGATTTCAGAGTACTTATTGCGGGCGAAAATCCCACTTGGTTTATTCTTATTTTTTTCTCCCAAAATTCTTTTTTATTTTCTTCACTCCATACAAAACGTTTTTTTAAATTATTTTATTAAAGGATTCACATCTTCATATTATTCCCCTATTTATTATGCTACTCCTCCCCCATTTATTATGCTATTCCATTCAACTAACTAATTAAAATCAGCAGAATTAAAACATAGAATCATAGTTTTACATTTCATAATTATGTGCAAAGCTCACACTAGATCTCACACAAAAATGACATTCGTGTCTCCATTGAACTGCAGATTAATGATGATAAAGAAAATTTGTTTTGTTATTTTTTGGTTAATATTTTCATTATTATTGGACATTGGGGGAAAAATTATTTTAATGATATTTATATTTTTTAACTGCTTGGTTATAACATATTATACTTAAGTTTTTACATATCTATAATAAAACTTTAGATTTGAAATTGAAAAAGGATCTTTATTTAAAAAGGTGTCCAATTTCAAGAACAATCATTCTTTAAATTTGGCACTAAAATCATCAGCATTTCTTATATTTTAAACTTACTGTTGGACCAAACACTGTTTCAAAGTAATCGTTAAAAATATTTTTAACAACTATTTTCTTCATATTACACTGTGGAAAAAGTGGCAACACAAATTTATTAGTGCAGTAGATTTTTTAATGCAAGATGCCACAGTAGATAAAGTCAAAGAAAAATGTGCCTTACTTTCTGGGCATATTCTGATGCCATTTGCTGGATCTCTTGTGATTTCATCCCCACTATGGATCCTACTGCACTGGCCGTTACTTTACCCTGGGAATTGTCAGAAAATACAAACATGCAAAACAAACATCAATACACAGACATGCATTTTCTTGACTGACACAAGTGATAAAATAGATTTGTGAAAATGGATATCTCATGATAAACCATGTGTAGTTTAAGAAGAACCTCTTTAAATTTTAAAAATATTTCATTAAAAGCACACAAAAATCATACATATTTTTTTATCCATCAATACTACAGGCTTTTTAAAGAAGAATTATGATTAGGCACTTAGAAATAGAATGTAAATTTCTACTACATCTGTCAGTTACGTTTACTGCATGCTTTGGATTGGCTTAGGAAAGTTATACTATTTGTTCAGTCTAGTTTGAGGTAACTTAAAAACACTCTTAATTCAAATTTTCATAAACATAGATTATATTTCTTGGCTTGGCATAAAGTAAGAACAGAGCTCCTCAACTACTTTCCACAGTACATAATAATAACATGAGAATTTCTGAAGCTTTGGCTACAGCTCTGAATCAGCTATTAATCAAAACAACCAAATGCATATGCAGCTAAAAATGGATGTTCACCCCATCTAAAGTTTCCAATAGAGAAGGTCCCAAAAATAGCTCTAATACAATTTTATGTACCAAAGTAAAATGGTCACGGGATATTTTAAGCAGTAATGTCACTAGGGGTGTGGAAAGCAAAGAGCGACACAAAATAAAAAATTGCCAATTTGACAGAGTACGCTCAAGTCTGTTCAAAATAAGAACTCATTATAATAGATGAGCAGTGTGTAACAAGATCAGGGTGTCACCACAGCAGGTTGCACCAGAACAGGGTTTCAACAGATCAGGGTGTCACCACAGCAGGCTGCCACCAGAGCATGTGGGCTGCCACAAGAGAAAGTTGCCACCAGAGCATGCTGTCACCAAAGAAGGCTTTCACAAGATAAGGCTTTCACAAGAGAAGGCTGCCAACAGAGCAGGGTGTCACGAGATAGAGCAATGTGTCATCAGAGAATCACAAGATAGAGCAATGTGTCATCAGAGAAGGTTGCAACCAGAGAAGGTAACAAAAACAGAAAAGGTTGCCACCTGAGCAGGGTTTCAACTGAGGAGGCAGACTCAGTGAGATCCATGAAAAGTCTGAAAAGTGGGAGAGTGGCACCATGCCTTGACGGCAATGGGTAACCCTAGTGACACCACTGGGTAACCCTAGTGAAAACACTGGGTAACCCTAGTGACACACTGGGTAACCCTAGTAACGGCACTGGGTACCCTAGTGATGCCACTGATTTATCATCCCATCAGTTCCAAGTCCAACGGGGTTAGATATTAGCCAATATCTCTACTGAACAGAGTTAATCTAGATCTGAAAGTAAGGTTTATTTCTTTGTTTTTAATACGATTGACATCATCTCCCATTTAATTTCAATATCATTTCATTTCAATCTGCAAATATTTCTGAGAATAAGTCATGTTTATGACTTAGGAGCTGGCACTGAGGGAAGCAGCGTCTCAAACAATACCAGTGTCAAATAACAAGACTTATAAACTTACATGTAAACAGACATAAAAGGCCAACTCAGGCAATGTTTTGCATTCTATAAGTGTAAAATAATTTTTTTCTTGTGTGAGATTGCAAAACCTGGCAATGATAACAATCAATATTTACCCTTATCACCAGGGAAAATAGGCGTTATGATTTAATTTATTTCTGCTTCTAGAGAATTTAGTGAAAAATATTTTGGCTGCTCCTCTTTAATTTGCATTCCCTTCTTTTGCACAGTATATTGATTATTCCTTACTTAGTAAATATTTCTTGTTGTTAACAGCCACTTGCATTGTTTGAGTCATGTCTATACATGACACTTGCACTGTTTGACTCATGTCTATACATGACACTTGCATTGTTTGACTCACGTCTATACATGACACTTGCATTGTTTGACTCATGTCTATTCCTGACTCTTTTCAAGACATAGTTATGCATCTGTTTTTCAAATTTTATATAATTTTGTTTTCAAACAGTTTTTCTGATATAACCCATCACCGCCCCTTTAGGTGGTCCCAACAGCCCCCTAAATCCACAGCTCAATTTACCGCCTCCCCCCCCCTCCCCGGGCATCCCGCCAACCCTGGGAGCAATACTGCCCACTTTGGGAGTTATGCTAGAAACTATGATAAAAATCAACAGCTAATCACATTTAAATTAAAAATAAATAGCAAGCGGCATACATTGGTGTCAAAACCAAAATAAACATATTTTAATAGCACAGCAAATTATTTAGTAAATGTTTGGTTCAAAAGAAAACAAACTGATTTATCTTTTATTTTTAAAAAAATATATTTTAAGCAACATTAAACAATGCCCACATCAAAAAGACTAGATTCATGAAAGGACAATTAAAGCCACTCAACTAAGTGAAAGTTTCCAAAATTTAGATATGTTTTTCCAAAATGAAGAAATGCATTTCCTAATTTTGTATCTTTCTCCCCCTTCCTTAGCATGATGGCATGCAATGTGGAAGGATATTGTTTAATTAGTAGAATGTAAGCAAAACCTATTTTAATTATGGGATCATCTTAACAACCAACTCTGCATATTTATATTTTGGAATGATTTAACAAAATCAATAACTGTTATTTTTTTTTAAAATTTAGTCCCGATTTAATAGTGGAGAAAAAAGAACATCCATATTTTAGTGTGAGTTTTCAAGGGATTGTGCACCTTGCTTGTTAACTGAAGACAAAATACAATGAAAATTTATATTGTAGAACTCACCTCTTGTGTTTCCATGGCAGACATGCCACTCATCAAGGCTTTGATGCGCTAAAATTTAATACACTTAAATGAGTTGTTTTTTTTCTATGTTTTTATTTTAAAACTAAAATATTTAGGAATTGTAAAATTAATGGAAACATCTTTGATCAGCTATCATTGTAAAACTAATGGAAACATCTTTCACCAGCTATCAAATTTGGAAGAAAAAAAATGTAATTCATAGCCAACTATCACAAATTATAATTCTCTAAGCATGTATGTATGTATGACTGTGATGCTGTGTTCAATAGGCATGCAAAATAAAATTCCCAGTAGCTAGCACTAATTGGGAGACTTATAGAGTGTTTTACTTGAATACATGCTTTGTCAAGTAACTTGACATAGAAGTTCAGGCATTGCCACTAAAATTGTTGGCAGTTATTTCTAGTATTTATGAATAACCAATACAACCATATTAAATACACGTCATATAACATTTAAGTCACCATTTTAACATGATTGGACCCACCTCTTCTTCAGCCTCAGCATCAACCTCCTCATCATTAGTCTCTTTAGTCAGGCCAGGGGGCAAACCTTTCTTTTTAGCTGCTCCGTCCTTAACAACAACAAAATTGAAACTTGTCAATAAAAAAAAAAAGAAAATGGATGCATTTTAAAAAAAATGAAATGTGGTCCACTGTCATAGGTGTAATCATTTTATTTTGCAGAAGTCGATAAATAAATAACATTTAATGACTATATCTATTGTGATGTATTCACTAAATTAAGACACTATCTTAACAAATACAAAAAATAGGATTCTAAACAAGTTTCTATTTTTACCTTTTGATCTTTCTCTGTGTGAATGACACCATATTGTCTGGGGAAAAAATATAAAAATTATCATTATACATTTTAATAATAAATATGATTGAAAACAGCTCACACATAAAAACTTTTTTTTCCCTTTTATGGAACTTTGGAACTGTATTTCCTAGGACAGATGTCCCCTACCTGCTTGCAGAATATGGCCACCTGGAAATACCAAATTTATAAATAGCCTATAGTCTGGATTTATATATATTATTAAAAAAATGCCCCATTAATAGGTATAGGACTTCAATGTTTATGAGGCTGCTGTTGCATAATATAACCACTTAAATTTTTATGAGGCTGCTGTTGCATTTAAACACTTAAATGGTCACATGTGACCAGTGTGCCATGGGCTGAGATCCTGCGACCAAGGAGCTAATGGTCAATTTATATCATTTAAGTAACGGTCCTTCAAAATTGGCTATAGCTGGTAGTTTATTAAGTCATCCAAACCTTCCATATTCCAGAAGCGTTGATTGGACTCTAGTCTCTTCATCCTTGAGTTTATCAACATCATGGCGACGATAACGCCTCTGAGGTCTATAAGCATCCTTAAAAAAAATTAATGAGTTCAAATGTTTCATATTAATTCTGTAGAATTTTAAACATGAGATGAGATAAGATAACAGTGCACATCCACATGAGATTAGGTAAGTCAACAGCGCACATCCACATGAGATGAGATAAGATAACAGTGCACATCCACATGAGATGATTTAACAGTGCACAACCGTCATTTAAAAAAAAAAAGATGTGATCATGACCCAACATGAGTACATAGTTCCAGTACAGCATTGTATCAGATAGTAGAATGCATAGCAAAAGGCAACCAAATTTAAATGCTTTAAAAAAAAAAAAAATGCAGTGACAGACACTAAGAACATTGATCCCTGCCCACAAAACATCTAATTTCACATTTTGTCTTCTTTCTTTCACATTCTTCATTACCTTCACGTTTGATAAAGTTTCTAAAGACTTGTCTTTCAGTGCCTCAAATGCTTCATCCTTTGAAACAGAACAAAAATTTAAGCAGAATAAACAATATTTGCATTTCTATTAGACAAATTGTATTCTCAATAGTTCTTCAAAATTATCAATCACTGAAGATAACAAGTTACATACATTGTATTTTCCCAGTCTGACTCATCATTCTCAAGCACCCAACACACATTTATCCAGCCAAAACAGATAATGTTTTTAAAGTGTAGAGGGCTGATATAATAAGTATACCAAGTAATTTTTTTCACCAAGACCCTAAAATGTAAGATGGGCTTAGAAAAAGAGATAACAAGGTTACATGTAGAGTGGTATGATTAGACTTTGGAGACAGATTACATAGAACAAGTTACGGTGACCTTGAGATAGCAATAAACAAAAATTAAAAGTACTGTATTTGTGTTCAACAAAGAGGTCAAGGTAAGCTAAGCTGCACTACAACAAAGATTAATTCTAATCCCAAAATATTATTTCCCTGTCTTTATGGTGAGCTGAAATATATATAGAAAGATATTGTGATTATAACATTATGTGGATTACATTAGGGATCTGAAAACTCTTTGTGTGATAGGCTAGGTTGGAAGTGCTTAGTGTGGGCGGAGAGACAAAATGTAACTATTAGACAGATTCTTCTTTGAACTAACTTCCTTATTTTAAAGCTTTCCCTTATATTTCTGTCAAACAAAAAATCCTTAATTACCTCAGGCATCTTGTGATTTTTGCTGAATTGAGAGATGGAAAATGCACGAATGTAATCTCCCATCTCTTCCCTTGTTTCTATAGCTCTCTTCACCAGCCACTATGTGAAATAAATAAAGGAACAAAATGATCAATGTTTGCACCTTTCTTCATTTTCAACTTGTGCAAGGTTTATCTGAGTAGGTGTTGACATAAGGGAGGTGCTATATAAGACCACTAATTATTATTATTATTATTATCTCAAACAGTAAATATTGACGCTGCTCACTTGTACAACTGGAAAAATGTGGATGAAATCCAAGCCTTGAATTTGATGGGGCTCAATCCGGTGTGGACATTTCATCCGTGGAAGGACGGCCACAATGGACTCTGTCAATGAACTTGAACGTACAAAAATTTTAAAAATGTAAGTTTCATATCTTAACAATCAAATTGATTGTTTAATTGTGTTTGACTGGGGTCACAAAAATGTGAGCACTGGGGTTATCAGTTTTGCACATAAGAAAATGTCTGGAAGATCCAGGTTAACATGGCTATTGTGAGCACCATATGAATCATTGTGCGTAGATACTGATGCTGAATCGAGCGCCTCCCCAGGTGGTGGATAGGGGAAAGCCCACCAGATATGGTGAGTACTGGGTAAATAAAACACCTAGGGCCGGACCAAAATCAGAACCTACTGCCTTTCAGGAAGAGGAGGGATCAACGAAGGCTAGGGAACCTTACCCAAAAATTAAGGGAGCTATCCAGAGAGCTGTAAGGGGCAGCCCCCCAGATGGTTGTGCGCAGGACTAAAAACCCGGCCATATAAACAAATACACAATACGAAAACCAAACAACAAAAAAAACCTGGACTGATTCTAATTGAAATCGACTAATGGCTGGATATGGACATGATTTTTGGATTGCGACTTGGAACGTACTAAGCCTGTGTTGAACAGAAGCTTTAGCCAACCTAATATATCAACTAATTAAATATAAAATCTCTATTGCTGCACTGCAAGAAATTCTATGAACAAATGAAGACATCCTCAAGACAAAAGACTACACCATATTTTATAGTGGAAAAAACACTAACACTCTTGGAACAAGATTTGCTATGAAGAAAGAAGCCGTTAGTGCAGTCATAGATTTTAAACCAGAGATTGTGCTCTTTGCTTGTGCAAGGAAAAATGTTTAATATAACATTCATAAATGTTCATGCTCCCACCGAAGATACGGAAGGTCAGATAAAAGAATTTTTTTATGAGACACTGGAAAAGATGTATGATGAGGCATCACGACATGATATTAAAACAGTGATTGGTGACTGTAATGCCAAAATAGGGAAAGAAGAAGTGTTTATGTCAACTATTGGCAAGGAGAGTCTACATGAAGTATCCAGTGACAATGGGATCCGACTCAAAGACTTTCCTTAAGGAAAAGGAATGACAGTTAGCAGCACCAACTTTCCACACAAAAATATACATAAAGTTAACTCATCAGATGGAATCACTCACAACCAAACTGACCAAAGGCATGGATATGTACAGTCTATATTAGGATCCCATGCTAGTAGCAGAAATTAAAAAAAGACGGTCTACACTGGGTGAGACACTGAGATAGAATGCCAAATGACAAAGGCGTGAAGAGAGTGTACCACCAAAACCCCAGAGGAAAACGGCTCAAAGGCAGACCTAGGCTTAGATGGATGGGTGATGTGGAAAAAAAAGATCTAAAGCAGCTGGGAATCCAAGCATGGAAAAGAAAAGCAGCAGTTAGGTCTGAATGAGAGGAACAGGTGAGGCAGGCCAAAGCCCTACATGGGCTGTAACACCACAGGGATGGATGATTTTTCCACTATCACTATAATCAGGGCCGCCCTAACAATTGCAGGGCCCTATGCGAAACGGATTGCGCGGGGCCCAGTCTGGGTAGGGATAAGGATAATAAGTGAAAATTAAGATTTTGTATTAGAAAATAAATTCATCTTTGCCTTTTATTCATTCTTTACTAAGTACAAAGTCCTTGCGTGTAGCGAAGTCATACAGTATATCATCAAAATTCTGTTTCCTACATAGATCACGCTCAATAGCAAGAATTGCCAAATTGTTCAATCTATCTTCAAGAATTGTTTACCTCAAGAAATTCTTGATAAGTTTCAGGCGCGAGAAGCTTCTTTCACCAGATGCCACAGTTACGAGTATTGTTAAAAATATTCTGAGTGCAACAAAGTAGTTTGGGAAAGCAGTGTATCTTTCATTAGTGGACAGATAAGCCAAAATTTCTACCGGGGTTTTGGTGCTATTTGGTAGAATATGCCTTAAAGATTCCATTTCATCTGCTAATTCTCGCCCACATATATCTGCTGACTGGTCTGTTGATGACGTCAATACTTGCTCGAGGCTCGCTGTAAACTTTCGTATGTCATCACGCTGACCAATACATGATTATAAGTTATAATGGTTTAATTTAATAATTTACACGCAATTAGCGCAGGACCTATGAAAGTGTGGGGCCCACTGCGGCCGCATAGTTTGCAGTGGCCTAAGGCCGGCCCTGACTATAATGTAAATTTGCGATGCTCCAAAGATGTATATTCATTGCACTCTAATATGCACACAGTGCTGCGGACTGAGTGATGCATGCTCTTTCAAAAGTTCTTAAACATTTTTTTCCAAACCAATAGTGGTCAGTCATGAGGACATAAAATATTAATGAAGGTGATCATTTTAAAAAGTTAAATGAATGCCTTGGAACAAATGGCTCTGAAATGAAACTTGTATAATGATACCACCTCACTGTTAAAAAAAAACCAGAAAAAGCATAAGCTCTATAGCAGTGGTTCAAAACTTTTTGAGCTCACCAGAATTTTTTCAAAAATATTTTTCTTCTAATGCATTGATTTCAAACTAAGTATACTCACATTTTCTGTCCTATAGTTGAGTTTTCTTGAAAGAGCAAATCTACATCAACATCAAAGTTACATGTGGTGATACACCAGGTCATTCCTCCAACTACCTGATGGGAAGGAACATGTTAAGTTAGACAGTGATAAAACAGGGACTACCTAAGTCACTCTTCATGAACTCCCATTTCAGAAGGCCTGTTTTATGATAATTGATGATGCAGGATCCTTATTCTTTACTTAAAATTATCATGGCACTATGTATAATGAGTATCTATAAAATCTCTTTGCATTTATATCATTATTTGACAGTGCTGTTAAATGCACTATTATTGGCTGATCAACTAACACCTTCGGGACTTTAAAAAATCTACGTTGTAAGTACAAATGAGATTATGAAAGTATGAATAAAAGCAGCTAACTCCCCAGTTTACTAATGACACATAACTGAAATGCTAGCTATAATGTTTTGATTATGGTAAGTAACAGTAAACAAAAATATATTTTTAACACACACATTTGCCTTATTAAAAAATCATTTATTCTTCTTGTATTTTCCCAAACGCAATGTTGTAACTAGCTATTGTGGCATTTCAACTTCACTCTGAATAAAGACAGGCTGCATTGAAAATGGTATTCAAAATACAGATCCTGAATTGCTGAAGTAAATAGAGGCAGAGATGAGGTGTGCATTGAGTAAAGGCATTGAACCAACATTTGTGCAGTCTCTCAATGAAAAGGAAAAGAATGTGAAATCTGTCAATAAAGTATGTTACATTTGTATAAATAATCAACTCTTCATAGAAATAATAATACATCTAAGTCTTTTTTTTAAAATACTAACTTTATCAAATGGAGACAACCCTTTTATGCGAGCTCTAAAGTATCCAGCAGCAAGTAATAAATCAATTGTTTGTTGTAGCTTAATATTTTGCTCTTCATCTTCTCTAGTTTCAACCTGCAAAGATACAACATACTTAGGAACTATAGTTCACAATTTATAATGTAACATTTCTAAAACATGAAGATTACTACTTATGAATAGTGTTTATTTCTTAAAAAATTAACTTAGTAAGTCATAATTCTACATATATAGATAGAAATGTTGATTTACGACTAGAATTTGTGACCTGTAAAGAATACAAAACTCACTAAAAGTGTAAAGGATTTTTCTACAAGTCATATCAGTCTTTAACTTAAAAATCATGTTATTATCTAGCTATCTATTAATAGGGTTAAGCACAGGGAAATGAATCAATTAGTAGCAAGTGACCCACCTCTCAAGTAAGCTTAACATTGTTTTTCATTCAATAGACAAAAGCAATTAAGCAATTATTAAAACCAACTCTTGTATAGTTTAATTCAGTTTAAATATATATAATTACATTAATTAAATCCCAGGATTTCCTGAGAACCCTAGATGAGAGTGACTTTTGTCCTATTTTCCTGGGATAAGTGAAACCTCAGTAAAAGAGAAACCCTAGTAGACAGAAGTAATATACTAGAATTTACAGTCTAATCACTATTATAATAGATTCCTAAATACTAAGCTGTTCAGAGATTTTGACAAAATGAATAAATACATTTATTAGAAGTAGATAAGATAGCAATATGAAAGTGTGAATCGTCTTTCCCTCCCTAGATATGATGTGACTTTCAAGATCTTGAATGACACCCCATGGCCTACCTTGACTAAATATCAATGAGAATTCCCAACACTGCGCCAAACACACACATCTTTCATATAATGTAAGTAATCAACATTAACAAAAGTAATGTTCATGGTGGTCACGCTATTGGCTGCAATTTTTTTTTGCGAGGGGGCCGCATTTTTAATCCTCTTCATATGCTATATATATGGCTTATTTTTTATGTGTATAGCTATTAGGGCTTTAGGCCTCCTGTCTATAAAAAATGCTATATAACCTATATTAAGCCTATGCCTATAGCTACAAATATAACTTATAACATACTTATAGCCCAATAGGATCAAAATAGAGCACGAGGGTCATGATGCGTTTACATGTTTTGTTTTAATGAGTGAGCTGCCCTTTGTTTACAAAGGGACACACCGATTGATGATGAGATCGATGATTTCATCATCATAATTTTTAATTAATATTTGAATGCAAGGTAAAATATTGGGAGTGATTGTAGCAGAAGTCTGGTCATCTTGATAAAAGGTTTATCACTTTTATCAATTCACTGACATTGTGTTTTACTTTTGGTGGAATAAAGTGTGTAAAAGTGTATTCCATGAAGCTGTAAGTTTGGTTTGCATCATTTTTAATATTTTGATAAACAATTCAAAATTCTTTATTGCATATTTCCGCTTTACAATTTTCAACACAATGTGTAACTAGCACACATGGAAAGCAGAGGTTTAGTGAGAGCCGAGGTTTAATGATACTTGAGGGGCGGGAGTGGCCACATGTCATTAACACTTCTTGCAGCATATCTACGGGGGACTATGTTTGACTCAAAATAAATGTACGGACTGAAATTATGTCAAGAAAGGGGAAACCGCATGTAATTTACACTTCTTCCACATAGCTAGAGGGATAGAATAAAGTTGCTATGTCTGCCATGGACCAAATGTATCGCTAATTTTCTCCTTTTACCACTGTGTTGTGAAATACTGTTTTTTTATGTGTCTGCTGACTTTGCAACAAAGATGGCAGTCATGTCAAAAAAGTAGTATACAACATGGGTGCTATTTTATTGAGATGGGAATTGAACCCTTCTTTAAAAAGTTCATGTCAAGGTTGGGTTCATTAATAATTTAAGTTTGGGTTGGGTTCAGTAGCGGCTTAAGGTCACACTGGATAAAAGGAGTCGGCTACAGTGGTTTTGTTTAATTTGTCACGCATTATAGAAATCAAGCCTACACGTGAAATGGTGTTTAGGAAGGGGTGGGGGGGGGGGGTGTTCTAGGATTAAAATATAAATATAAGCATTTCTGGTACCTGCCACATTCGTAAAACATTGGTTATAATAAGTATCAATAGGTTTGTTCGGGTTGGTTCATACTTAGGGATTTTGAAGTTTGAGTTTGGTTCTGTCATCAGGAGGGTTCTGGTTTGGTTGTCAGCAGGGTAAAGTTTGGTTCCCATCTCTAGCCCTACATCATGACCCCTCTCATCCAATTCTACCCCCATTTGAATTACTGTTAGTGTTACTGTACTGTAACTGCAAGTAATACGTAGGCCTATAAAAGTGATAGTACATTGGCCAGAAGATAAGCATAAAAAAGTAAGTAAGGGAAAGCCTGAAAAAAAAAAGAAGCAACAAAACATTAACATTACGTTACTTTGTTTCGCTTATTTCCTTATTTGATAGATGTTCTATCTACCAAGACCTAACATGATTGCAGTCTCTCCCCCATATTACTAAGGACTAAGACTAGGTACTTTGACACAAAATTTAAATATTGTCCGATCGACATGAATGATACATCATTTTAAAGGGCTAGCTATAAGCTTTACAACAACATCAATTTCATCTTTCTATCTTTTATAGAAGTGGAGTTATGATTTTTTTGGTGATTTTTTAAGACCCCCTTCTTTATCTTAGTATTTAACTGAAAAAATGTGTGACCCACTTTCCAAATTTCTGCCTTATTTTGCCCAAAACTTTTGGATTTTAAAAGATAATGCTACCAAATTTTCAGGAGACAATCTCAATGCAATATACAACCCAATAAACAACAAAACTTTTACATAACATCAAGACTTTTATTTTTTTAAATTATTTATTTGTGGGTATGTTCAGAAAAAAGTGAACAGAAAAATTGGGAAAATCATCACTATACAGGAAAAAACGAAAAAATAACATGTTTATTGAATTTTAACTAATTTTATTATGCTTGATTTACATTTTAAATCAATTATTATATTTATAAAAAGGTAAGTAGTCTTTTTATATATATATAAATTGGAACGCATGTAATTATAAATAAAAAATACTCAAAATCATCTATGATGATGAGACTAATTTATTAAAAAATGTTATTTGATAAATTAAATAATTGTCTATGTACTGCTTTTCTATGTTCTAATAAAAAATATAATTACAACGATGATGTTGTTTGATTCTTGTTTATTTATTTGATGTATTTTAATAAAACTGTTATATATATGCTTAACTAAAAAATATATTATTAGTAAGTGTGGTTCTTGATTGTCGTAGTACTAGTAATAGAATTATGATTATGAAAAATTAAGCTTAGGCAGGATTATAATAACAGTTGTTTATAATTATAACTGATATATCGGCCTAATTTTAGTAATATTCTCTGAAATAATTATTAAGAGAAAAACGATTATTATTATTGACATTACTATTATAACACTATTAAATTTAAATATTGATTCAATAATTATGAAGAACGATAAACTGTCTACCGGTACCGTACACAATTTTTAACGTAATAAATAAAACTTAAAACCAACCCTTGGTTACTACATAATTAAACTTTGGTTATAATCTTTTCTTAAAATTATTCATTTTAAACGTCTTATCATTATTTAGCTGTTTAAGGATTTAACATTAACGAATCACAGTGATAGCAGCCATTTCCGGCTTCTTGATCAAAATAAAAAAATGACAATTTTGTACCCCCACTCCTTCGTGGGATGCATAACTTTTTATAGACAAAGTCAAGATAATAACTCAAATAATGAAAAAAGTCTTAAAATGAATGTAGATTGGGTATAACTAAACCTTATTTTGGTTGCTTAACTAGTAAAAAAGTATTTTATACGATTTATATACTAACCGAGTCATTATAATAATACTGTCCGGGATACACAAAAAAATCTAGTGGCATAAATCAATATATCACCGGAACACAAAAACTGATACGTCACTGATGAGGAAAGCATTATTTAATAAACAAAGGCTACGTAGTATGCAATTTTCCAAAGATACCGTGTAGCCGTACGCCATATTGTAGAACACATTTTATCGACATTTTAGGACATGCGCAGAACTGTGCGTGAACAAGTATTGTTATCCCTACTAAGACAACTAAGTAGAGGAAACTAAGTCCTAAGTAAGTAAAAGTATCAATCAATTATCCAATATTTGAATAAAGTAAATGATCAATAATTCGATCATTTTTAAATGCCTTAGTCTTAGTTGAATTTGAACTTAACACTTGGGTTGGGGGTTGCACTTAGGCTTAGGCCCAACTGCATTAACAACTTCGCTTGGAACTTTATAAAAATTTGTAATAAAATTTATAAATTAAATTAAATTGTTTGTTGTTTACTTCTTTCTCTCTCACCATGTTTCTAGACACTAAATACTCTAATGAAATCTAATGCTTGGGAGACAAAAATATGTATCGGTTTCAATTTTGAAATGGGGATAAAAGGTATCATCAAAACTTAAAAACCTCCACTTTGTTTCCATCTGCATCAACAGAGGCAAATTTTTCTGATCCCGAGCGAATTCTCCCGGCGAATATACTTCCACTGGAGATTGTCGCCATTTTTCAATCAGTCATGTGACTAAAAGAAACCATAAGTCATGTGACTAAACGAACCGGAATTGTATTATAGGGGATTCCGACCCGTACTACTTCCATAATTTTCGTTTTTAATAGACTAAACAACTAGCTATTAAATCGACGCTTTTGATTGGTTAAAGACTGTCAGCCGAGATCCAAGACTACTCTGTGGCGTGATAAAGTCGGTCAGCTATCTTTCGATGTGTTTTTGTCAGCTGTTATGGTGGAAAGATATCTCACCATTTAGAAATGTTGTAACTTGTAGTCTGATGTAGTTAAGTGACACCAGAGGATCTTTTCACATTCCATGACCTTGTGCTGTAGCATGTAGTGTTTTGCAATAACATATCATTTTCTTTATGATTTTTGCTGAGGTTGACGCAATTAATTGGTAATTGGCGTACTTTGACTTTCTTCTGTTCGAAAGTCTCTGATTTGAATCTCATTATTGTTCAAGCAAGTAGCCAAGTAGGTAATCCATACACAATATTTAGTAAGTTATTAACTAAGCCATCTTATTTTAAAAGGAAATACTTTTCTGGTGACATATTTTGTAGTTCCAGTTGTATTATTAAATTATTTTAAGTCTCAAACTAAAGTTCATGGACATGACATGAACTGCTTAAGTCGAGTAAGCCTAACTTTAAAGCCAAGCTAAGAAAACTGCCTGGCCTTGACTCTGCTGGCTTTGAGTTATATTAAATTATTATTATATTTTACATCACATGCCTAGTTAAAAGTTACATTTATTATGTCCCATATGCATACCATATTATATAAATACTATTATTATAAGAAGAAAGAGGGCTTATTGTTTATAGTTTATTTGGCATTCACCTGAGTGAATCTGCTGGCCATTTTCCAAAATGATACATAATAATAATAATAATACATCATACTTTTACACTGCACTCAAATCTGTCAAATCCAAATTTAGATTTCTCAGGAAAGTGAGACTTCCATTTGTTCTTTTGCTTGGGCTTCTTTAAACATTTGTGCAATAAATGATGCATTCATTACTAAGTCTAAGTAATAATTAAATAAGCTACTGTAGTTGTAGATTGTAATTGTAGGTTATAATTATTATAACATATTAAAACTAGTTATGGTATAGTTATAATTATAAGTCAAGTTATACTAGTATAAAGCCTATTTCTTTGGTTTCTGAATCCAGGTTATCAATCATCAATGATACAAATAGACTCTTTGCTTGAACTTAGTCTTTATTATTAAAACTGACTCAAGAGTCTTAGTAATAATAATTATAGTTCCATCATGATCATGCCTTCAAAAGGGGCACCACAACAATGACAATCCTCTAAGTATTATGGTTTTATGACTAATTTAGATGTGGTACCAAAACCAATATGATTACATAACTTTAAAAAAAAAATATTTGTATATTCTTCCAGGTCAGGTTCCTCATGGGCAGCATAAAGAATCTAGTAGCCAGGGGCTCAGTCCTTTTTCTTATTGGTGTTTTCTTTGCACTTGTGCTTAACCTACTTCAAGTTCAACGACAAGTAACTGTTTTTCCACCAGAAGTCCTTGCCAGTTTATTTTCATCTGCTTGGTGGGTTCCACCCAGTTGTGGCACTGCTGCAGGTATATTATCTTTATAATATTAATAATAAATAAACCTAATTAGTGAATTGATAAAATTTATATATAGCGGTAAAATATTGATTGGAAAAAAATTATTAACTATATTTATTGAAAATTCGCAATTCATTTTAAAAAAATATTACTCTGTTCTATAAAACACAAAATATTAAAATTGCAGTGATATGATGCAATTTTTTTTTTTTTTTACAGCTGTGATTGGACTGCTATACCCATGCCTTGATAAGCAGTTAGGAGAAGAACTACGTTACAAAAGAGAATGGAGTAGTGTAATGAGATGTGTGGCTGTATTTGTAGGAATAAACCATGCTAGTGCTGTATCCTTCAAAAAAATTCCTTATTTAAATTATAGTACCATTTCATCTCAACTAAGGCAACTTTTTCTAATCATATTCTTTTGTTAACCTGTTTAAGTGGTGTGAGCTTAATTTTAGCACTTTTATTAATAAACTTGAATTTTATATTTTAAAAAGGAAGATGTTAGCCAATGCCCGTATGTTTGAATTTTGCCTTAACATGCTTCTCAGAAAATTGACTTTGCCAATAACATCCAGCTCTCTGTTAGTTTGGCAGCTATGTCTATTGGACTTTGGTGGCTGTTTGATAGGTCTAGATCTGGATTTGGTCTTGGTGTAGGGATTGCAGTGCTGGCTACATTTGTCACTCAACTTCTAGTCTACAACGATGTTTACAGGTAGGAAAATGTTTCTTCAAAATACACATTTAAATGTTCCTTTCCTCATAAAGATCAGAGGTCCTGAAAATAGTCTTTTGTTGATTTTACTTCATATACCGGTATTATTATAGATATAGTGAGACCAAATTTTTAAATTCTTTATTGTCCTTTGTTACAGAGTATTTGCATGTGAGAATTATATATTGGTTTGTTGTTATTTTTTATATGAAAGTAAGTTTTTGACATCATCTATCAAACAGATATACTGAGCCAGACTTTCTTTTTGTAAGATCATGGCTTCCCTGTGTCTTTTTTTCTGGTGGAGTAACAATGGGCAATATAGGCAGGCAATTGGCCTCAGTAAGTTCAGTAAGTTGGTTTCTTTTTATGTCTTTTTAAGCAATTTCAATGTTTTTGTTAAAAAGGGTTTCACCTAGTGTTTATCTCAAAGCACTCGATTTGGAATTTTAACCCATTTATTTGTATGCCTTTTGGATAACTCATTTAAATTTTCTTTATAAATGATAGACAGGTGAGAATAAATATTTAGATGCTCACTAAAAATGTTCTTATTTTTTTTTCTTTTCAGTATGATGGTGACTCAAACATTGAACAAAGAGCCAAAAAGGACTGAAGCCAGTCAGCTCATTTGTATTTTGGATCATTTGTGAGAAAATTGATCTGCAGCTGGTAGCTACCTGAACCCCAGCATATTTTGCAGATATGCTTCCTGTAATTCCTATGCAATGGCTAACTACAACCATGTATGTTGATTATGCATCCTTCCACAACACCTTTAAACCACATTTACCCGAGTTCCGGTGTTTGTGTTGGTGTGAATGTTGCTACAAGACAGTCTTGTATGGTTTTGTGAAGTATGACTTCAGTCCTATGAAGTTTCATCTCTGAAAAAAATCTTACTCCCTATAAAAACTGCTTCTTAAATTATAATTTTTTTCAACAACTCCAATATTAAGTCTTGAATTTGACTCGGTGAATAATTTAATAAGCCCATGTGCTATCTGCATGTTGAAAGAGTTTTATCAGTGCTGGAATTAATTCCTATTAAGTAAGAATGCTGTGCATCTGTGTCTGGTTAGAATTGATTGAGGAAGACCCTATTTTATGTTAAAATTGATGGGTAATTTATCAATCATTTGAGTTATGTAATAATATTATTTTTTTTTTTTTCCTTTTGCTGAATATGTGTAAAATGTAAAAAATAATGAACTTTTAATGACCATAAATTGTGCATTTGAATCTCTGGTAATAATAAGCCCCAATAATGGAATCGTCCCCAATATTGAAATCGTCCCCAATTTTAAATTCATTGGCTCCATCATTCTTACTTATAATTTTTTTTTTTTGTTATATGAATGGATAATTAAGAGTTTTCTAGTTTGTCAACTGTAGTCTGTAGTAAGCAATAAAACATTCAATTTTTTTCTTTTTTTTTTAATCTGTAATAAACTTTGAACACCTGGTTGAAGCAAAATTATTTTTTTTATAATTTTATTTTTATTTAACCATAATGGGTTTTTTGAGTTTAAAGGAATAAAAAAAAAATTTTTTTAAGGAAATTAAAAAAAAAAATATTTGTTATGTAAAAATTATCTACCTTGCTTCTTGTTTGAGATTTGAGATGTCCTTGTGTACAAAATTTAAATTTTAGTTGGACACTCACAAATTCATTGAATTTAATTCTTTCGAATTTTTTGGCAAATATTGCTTTAATTTTAAGATCTTATTCTCCTATAAATTTTTTTTTACAGTATCGGGTGTAAGAATTGGGAAAATTACTGGGGGTATTAATTGCCACCTTGTTTTTCCCATTAGTTTTATGTTCATCAGCATTATAGGAATGGACCATAACAGTAACCCTAAAGTTCTTGGTATAGATTGTTTCTGCCATTGAGTTTTGATAGCTATTGCTATCAATGGATTTATTACATGTTCAAACTATTGTTTCCTACCCTCTTAATGAGGGGGTTGGTTTTCCTGTCATCTCAGACATGCATAGAATACATAAAACATGTTTGCTTAAACTGGGAGATGTTGGCTCACCTAATAAATCCTGTCCCTTTAATACACTCGGCATGATAGATTTGTTACTTAGTCAATGATTACATGTAAACCTGCTTGGCCAGGTGGTGTCTAAAGGCAGTGAAAGAGCTAAATAATAATAGTGTGGCCATGATAATTTCATTTTAATGAACTCTTAGTGTAGATCACATTGTTATTACGACCTCCCTTTAAGGGGGACCCTGTCAGACTATTCCATTAATCTTTACCCCATTGTCTCATTCTCAATGTTTGTTTGTTTTAATGGTTTATAATGTTTTATGATTTAGCTTTACATGTATTTGTAAAAAAAAAAATGTATGTTCCTATTGCATTTGTTACTTGGAATTGTTGAAATAACATTAAATGTATGGTTTGGTATTTGCCAACTTTAATGACATAAGACTTGAATTTATAATGTTTAAAAATGTTTATGGTAAACATTTCTTGAACATTTTTGGTCATTTCGTCAGTTTATGTTTCACTCAGGGTTATTTTAGTTAAAGTTTTATAAAGGAAAGAAAAACCTTTTAAAATTTATATCACCATATATCCTTTCCAAGAGTAAAAATCCAATAGCCAAGAATATAATCCAGAATAAATATATCAAGTTGCTCTTACCCTCTACAAGCTCAGTGTAAGAGAAGGCTGTTAAAATTTTTTTTTTTTTGATTTCATGAATTATAGCCTACATGAAATCTTCTATACCTGAACCTGTAGTTTTAGTATATAATCCCAGCTTGAGATCCTTTGCTATACTTTTCTGCTTGACTAATAGCACATCCTTGCGTGTGTGATAGCATGCTATTCAAGGATGAGTATATGCACTTCTCAAGTGAAATCTATAAAATAAAGAGGGCATTTCATATTGTATCCTGCAAATATTTGGAGTGTACATATATAAATAAAATGATCTATTTGAACAATGAAACGAATGTTCTCAGCTTGTTTCTGTAGAAATTACATGGTGTGTCGAATTAACCTTTTTACAACAGTAGACACTAAGTTATGTTAAAGTTTTACCATATCGCGTCGCTGTCAAAATAACATTTGTTGAGATAGCCATTGAAGGCAATTCAGATATAAAAATTTGAGAACACTAGTCTTAAACATTTAAGAAATATTTTGCCTCACAAAGTTGTATTTTATCAATTTTTATTTTCTTCCCAAATTCTAAATTTTAAGTATAAATTAAGAATTTAAAAACAGCCAAAAAGTAAATCAGAAACTTAAAAGCGTCATGTGAATGAGTGTATTTAGATATATTTTTTTTTAATTAAGAGTAGACTGTGCATATCTTGAATTATCCAGAAATATCCTAAAGCTGCACCAAAAAATAAAGTTTAAAAAAAAAAATAATAATACCCACTATAGTATTTCTATAATACAGGAAAAGGGGGGATTATTTTGTTTTCATTGGGGTTGTACTTTTCTGTTTTCTTTCCCCTGATTATTTCCCTTTAACAAACGGTTTCCCAACCTTTCCTTTAGTCTGCACCTAGTGGCGTAGGAAGTGGGGTGCTAATCATGCTGCAGCTTTAGGCCCGTTCCTGTAGTGGGCCCATATGAAGACAGGCGAGAATTTTTCTGAAGCTGTGCAGTTTTCATTTGCTTTATAAACCTTAAAATAGTTCTTGGAATGAAATTTGATGTCCGACACCTAGACGCAGCGTCACGTGCTGTCGGGTTATTGTTGTTTGCCCTGTGACGTACCTAAAACGTTCTGTGCCGACCTTAGCGTACACTATTTTCTAAAGCGGCACTTTTCTATCGGGGGGTAAATTCCCGGGAAAAAAAAATTATAACATGACGCCCCTCACTCCCATGATTGTATCTATTGAGAATATTAATTGCACCCCTAACATGTGTACAAATGTTCAAAAGTGACAGCAGCAAATTTAATTGGTTAAGTCATGTAATACGTTGAATTATCATTATTAAAATTTACAAAAAAGATAGCCATTTCCGTCAAAGATGTCAACGGTTTTCCAGTACGTCTGAAGCAGGTATCCCTATTCTTGATTGATATTAATTTTGTTGAATTATATGAACAAACTGTGAGTTGTATTTAGTTATTAAAAAATAAAATGAAAATACATGAGCGCTTTACTTAAGAGGGGAGGCACATCCATAACATTAGGTCGACTACCAAAATATTCACACACACAAAAAACAACCTATTAAAGCTACAAGTGTCAAATTTTTACTGAAGTTAGATGAATAGCCATACTACCATAATAACATAAAATACCCAAAATGATACATAAAAGTTTGCTTACATTGAAAAAAAAAAATGATGCTGGAAATCGGCATGTATGACAGAAAAAAATAGTTGGAAAGTTTTAAGCTTAAATTTATTAATGTTTTTCTCAACCACAAAGAAATATGGATAGCTATGGCCCGGACTAGGAACAATTGCAATTTATTGAATACTTTTTGTATCACAGCATTCCAGAATATCTGAATTTTGACTCTTGAAAAAAGATTGTAAAATGTGTACTTATTAATATGTTTAGTTCATTCCATAGACAATTCTATATCACTAGTCGACCCGCGACGTAGCATACGTCGCAGAATGGCTCATAGATGAGTGAAGACTTCGTGAAAGACACAGTTGTCTAAATGGGGTGGGTTTGAGGATACAACTGTGATTGCGTGAAAAGATTGAACTCTAGAGAGAGCTACATACAACTGTCCGTGACTGAAGACCGGTTTTGGTAGATCGAGGCATATCTTTTTGAAAGTTTGTCCCTGTGCCTTATTAATTGTCATTGCAAAGGCTAATCTAAGAGGAAATTGTCGCCGTGTAAAAATAAAAGGTAAATTTGAATCTGATGGTAAGCTACATCTTGAACTGCCATTACTCACATGACCACACTACACAAATAACAATACGTCATATCCCCTTTCGCGCAATGCGTCACAAAATATCAAACATTTAATAACAATATCTTCCCATCTAGTAAAGTTACTTGACAAAACATGAACTCAAGTAACGCACATTTAAGAATCTCAATATTTGCCACACCCCTTCCCCCATGATACGTCACTGCCCACTTTTTATTTCACGTCCATGAACTATATTAATATTCTCATGTCCCAACCACTTTTAAATTGAATATTTTTTACACAATACTTAAATTGAGACGATTTCATTTCCGAAAAGAAAATATTACGCACCAAAACGCAATTGCGTTATTAAAAAATATGTATATCATTTAGCGTAGTTATCGGGAATTATATTTTGCGCGCTAGTGAACTCATTATTTAACCACACTCTGGCGTATCTATATATAGCCTGCGAGGTGGTGTTTGACCTTTGCTGGCGAATTATATATCACTAGTCGACCCGCGGCGTAGCATATGTCGCAGAATTGCTCATAGATGAGTGAAGACTTCGTGAAAGACACAGTTGTCCAAACTATATTAATATTCTCATGTCCCAACCACTTTTAAACCGAATATTTTTTTTTACATATTACTTAAATTAAGACGATTTCATTTCCGAAAAGAAAATATTACGCGCCAAACGCAATTGCGCTATTAAATATATATATATATATATATATATATATATATATATATATAATTTAGCGTATTTATTACTTAAATTAAGACGATTTCATTTCCGAAAAGAAAATATTACGCGCCAAACGCAATTGCGCTATTAAATATATATATATATATATATATATATATATATATAATTTAGCGTAGTTATCAGGAATGATATTTTGCGCGCTAGTGAACTCATTATTGAACCATACTCTGGCGTATCTATAAATAGCCTGCGTGGTGTTTGACCCGTCTTGTTTGACCTTTGCTGGCGAATTATATATATATATATATATATATATATAGATAGATATTAAATACCGTCGAGGCAAAATTTCAAACCAATTGGTTGATATTGAAAAAAGTTATGCCTAATTATATGAACTAAACGTCAACATTTTGTAAATAAGCATGCAATAATTTTGTTCATTACAAAAATTCCTTCTCTAATCTTAACAACCCCCTTAAAGATAAGGATGTCCTCTAACCCTAATTTCAGCCTTCTTCTGGCTCTTCTAGCTTCTAAGGGCTCAGTCATTTGTTTTTGTGCCCTCGATATCAATATCCGC
Source organism: Lymnaea stagnalis (assembly GCA_964033795.1). Classification (NCBI taxonomy): domain Eukaryota; kingdom Metazoa; phylum Mollusca; class Gastropoda; family Lymnaeidae; genus Lymnaea; species Lymnaea stagnalis. The sequence goes on along the minus strand of CAXITT010000021.1, from coordinate 860,733 downwards.
TTAGCACCAAAATAGTCGAATGTCAACTGACCACAGTGACCACAGAAAAGCTGCAAAAATCTTAGAGGAGCCTACAATGCTTTGGATCCATTGTTGAAAAAGAGGGTTGCTAATCCAAGACCTATCTGAAAGCTCTCAAACCATTATATTTTGTTCTTAGGGCACATTTTCAACATAATACTATTCATCGATTCGTTCGCATTTTAAGTATAACCATCTAGATATCTACTAAAAAAAATACTTGGATGGGGCAGGTCTAAAAAATTGGTTTTATTATATCCTTTCTAATGATTCACGGTTATTACAAACATTTAAAATTAATGAAATGATTTTCAATTTCTTAAACTTCACTTTAATCTGAATGAGAATCATTGGGTGTGTCAAGACCACTACATTTGGGTATTTTTGTTAGACAAGTGTCATTCTGAAGTATTTCATCTTCAACGATTCAGTGAAATCAGATAACTGTATTGATTATTTACATTTAAAATATCTATATTGGGTCAAATATTGGGCTAAGTATTTCTATTTTCATGATAATTTCGTTTCTTTGAATTATTGAATATCCTGAATATTTGTTATCACTAGGCATTTTAAACAAATTATAACGAAATATATGGAAGCCCCCATCTTCAGAAGGACTGTGAATTGTATTAAACAAATAATACGAAATATATGGAAGCCCCCATCTTCAAAAGGACCGTGTATTGTATTAAACAATTATTGGGGATGCCACCGTTGTTTTAAAATAGTTAATTCAGAAAAAATAAAATGATTTGGGGGGGNAGTTTGCTGCACTTATGCGCAATCAGCGCTGATACAGTTTGCTGCACTTATGCGCAATCAGCGCTGATACAGTTTGCTGCACTTATGCGCAATCAGCGCTGATACAGTTTGCTGCACTTATGCGCAATCAGCGCTGATACAGTTTGCTGCACTTATGCGCAATCAGCGCTGATACAGTTTGCTGCACTTATGCGCAATCAGCGCTGATACAGTTTGCTGCACTTATGCGCAATCAGCGCTGATACAGTTTGCTGCACTTATGCGCAATCAGCGCTGATACAGTTTGCTGCACTTATGCGCAATCAGCGCTGATACAGTTTGCTGCACTTATGCGCAATCAGCGCTGATACAGTTTGCTGCACTTATGCGCAATCAGCGCTGATACAGTTTGCTGCACTTATGCGCAATCAGCGCTGATACAGTTTGCTGCACTTATGCGCAATCAGCGCTGATACAGTTTGCTGCACTTATGCGCAATCAGCGCTGATACAGTTTGCTGCACTTATGCGCAATCAGCGCTGATACAGTTTGCTGCACTTATGCGCAATCAGCGCTGATACAGTTTGCTGCACTTATGCGCAATCAGCGCTGATACAGTTTGCTGCACTTATGCGCAATCAGCGCTGATACAGTTTGCTGCACTTATGCGCAATCAGCGCTGATACAGTTTGCTGCACTTATGCGCAATCAGCGCTGATACAGTTTGCTGCACTTATGCGCAATCAGCAACCGGTGGCTGTGAACGAATCACCAGAGCCTTCCACGTGCAGGCTTTTGTCAGCGCTGAGTCTTTCTCAGATATTTCCAAACGTCAAGCTTGGGTTGCGCATCTTTTTGTGCATGATGGCGCCCATTGCCTGCTGCGAGCGGAGCTTCTCGCAGTTCGGAACAGTCAAAGGAGAGCTGCGGTCCTTAATGGGGCAGGAAATGCTAAGCATAATAGCGCTTATGGGCATTGATCACGAGCTGCTGCGCAATCTTGACTTTACTGACACGAATCGAAGAATTCGCGCTTCCCAAGGTTCTGCGAAAAACAGCAATATGAGATAAGTAAGTAGCACTAACGCAGTAGTTAGTGTGACAATGTTCCTAGGTTAAGACGATCTGGTTTAAATTTTAAAATCTTTTATATTAACTTTGCTTTTTGTTCGAGTGTTTCGGGCAAAATCTTCGAACGGCAAATTGACCCACTTCCCGTCAAAATATATAGCTGAAACTTGGCAGCTAGATTCTTTTCCGATTACAGCACATTCTTTTTAAATATTCATCCCCACCCTGCAATTCCAACTCCGAAAATCTGTTTTCCCTGTTTTCAAGGGGAAAATGAAGGAAATATGATGCCACTGATTTCACAAAATAAATTCCTGATAACGGCGCTAAAGGAGATACTTAAATTAAACAATAAGTGCGTTTATTTTATTGCGTAATATTTTCTTTTATTTTTTTCTAAAATAGTTGGTGAAATAAATGTGCGGCTTACAAGCGGACGAGACATTATAATATAAGTATTTTAAAAACAAATAATGGATTTAAAGGATTTATTTTACACGAAAACCTTTTTTTATGAATTGTTTCATTGTGCATTAAGTGCACTCTAAAAACAATTGCTATTTGTCTTTGTTTTGTTTTATTTAATTAATGTATGTTAATTAATTTTTTAAAGTTTTTGATTATGTTTGTTAAATTGTATGTACAGCATGGTGAGCCCAGCCCTAGGCTGGGGTACCAAGCTATATAAAACCACTTATAATAATATTTAATGTTTGATGCTACATCTTACATGGCTTGATATTAAGCTCGATAGCACGTCGTTCTTATTATTCATGGTGATAAAGGCGTTACGTCTCAAGCAAATAAGGCTCCTTGGTTGTTCTAAGTGTGCATGGATGGTGGGTGTCGCTGAGTGTGCATGGATGGTGGATGTCACTGGGTGTGCATGAATGGTGGGTGTCGCTGGGTGTGCATGGATGGTGGGTGTCGCTGGGTGTACATGGATGGTGGGTGTCGCTGGGTGGGCATGGATGGTGGGTGTCGCTGGGTGGGCATGGATGGTGGGTTTGGCTGGGCGTGCATGGATGGTGGGTGTCGAATGCACATGCACCAAATGCCGAGAAATATTATAGACCCTTTTTTTTGTCGCACCAGCATCAAGCCAAATAATCCGGTGTCCTCTCCGGGCTGCGCTTGTTTTAACTTTATGGGGCCGATTTCACTGGTTTGGGGGGGGGGGGTGATTTCGTGATATGTAGTGACAAAAATCTTGGCCCTCCCCGGGCAGCACTTATCATAGTTACGCCACTTTATGCAACCCTACTAATGTACCAATCGTTTCTAATCCACACGTTTGGAGGGGATGTGTGAGACTTAAAGGAGATATAACATATATCACACCGATTTGTTTGAGAAGCAAGGTGGGGCGTTGAAGAATATTTACTGAAGTTCAGTGCGTATCTCAGTTTTACAATAGAGAGAATACCATCTTTATTGATACTAAGAGCATGGGTTGCAGAGCGCACCTCGGAGCTCTGGAGCTGGATCTTTTAGCCGGGAGCTGGTATATATATTTAAGAAATTTCAAAAAAAAAAAAGATAATTTTAATTCAAAGAAACGGAGTGCAACAATCCCACCAGGCATCACCCCATGAGCAGGCTGTTATACGTGACACGTGTGTCATTTGGACATGGCCTCACCATTTTCTAAAACTGCCGTTCTACGCCTTCGGTCATTTCTACTGTAATGTATTCATTTTTTTTTTTTTTTTT
>CAXITT010000021.1:799201-855085 GCA_964033795.1 Lymnaea stagnalis | reverse complement strand
GATAGCTTTTTACGTCTACTGTCACGTTAGACAACAGGGGGGGGGGCATGACGAGATGATAGCTTTTTACATCTACTGTCACGTTAGACAACAGGGGGGGGGGGCATGACGAGACGATAGCTTTTTACGTCTACTGTCACGTTAGACAACAAGGGGGGGGGGGAATAATGAAGCTTCGAATTTCCAGCGTCGAAAAAGAAAAAAGGAGAAGCCGTTAAAATGTAGAAATAGGGTGCATTCTAGGAACACCATAGTTCATGTTTAATGTATCAAAATATCTTTGTGTGTCTTTGTGTTGTATAAAAGGGTTCCCTAGACGGGCCGCGACAAGCAAAATCTGTGACAATCTGTGCCTGAGACAAATTCTGAATTTAGGTCCCCCCAAAGTGTATATATATGATAAATACACATACTTTGCAAGAAAAAATACGATTTTGGCGCCCTATGAAAATGGGGTAGCAAGGCATGTCATAAATAGAGGGAGAGGGAATACCGGGATGCGCAACAATTTGTGGCTACTGATTTAAATTATCTAAACACAGGTTACCAGGTCTTTCATCATCCCGACCCATTTTATAGAAGAAAAGAGAACCGAGACCCCCATATATTAAAAAAAGAAAAGCATTACTGTGAGAGGAAACACATCGAAGAATAGACGCAATTTTATGAGATTATACAAACTTTACTAAGGATTACACTCATTACCAATGAAAATTTATTTTAAACATTTTTTTTTAAAAATTGCAACCTCTCATGCGGTGACCCCACACAAAAAAACATCCGCGATCCTATTTTGAGTCTCGAGCCAGGGGTTCAGAGACAGAGGTTCAGAGCCAGCGGTTCAGAGACAGAGGTTCAGAGCCAGGGGTGCAGAGCCAGGGGTTCAGAGCCAGGAGTTCAGAGCCAGGGGTTCAGAGCCAGGAATTCAGAGCCAGTGCTATAAGACATCACATAATATAAGTACTTTCATTCATTACTGTTTAGCAAGAGAAAGTTTGTCTTTTTTATAATTATTGTAACAGTTATACACTCTTAAGAATATTTGAGGCCTCTTCACTAACCCCCCCCCCCAAACCGTCCTTGCTCCCATGTACCCTTCTCTATCACCCTCATCCCTTCCACCTTCCTCCCCTGCACCCTCCTCCCCTCCTCCATGATTGGAACTCAAACGATCCACTAATGCGTTTGTCTATGAACACCGGTATAACAATGGACAAATATCAACATATCGTGACATGTGTCATATCATCTTGACAGCTCACGCTAACGTGACATGTGGCTGATTTGAAAAACTCGCAATGAAGGATTCGCTATTCACTTATGGCGCACACATATTTCCCAGTTCTTTGGCCTATGTGTTGTCGTTGTTGTTTTATTTAGAGACCGACCCAATTTCGGCTTCGGCTTAGGCTTCGGTTTCGGCGCCGAAAGTGGCTATTTTATCACTTTCTGTCAAGTTTAGGTTTTTTAAAAAGTTATATATTATTATTATATTACACTATTTTAATTTTTTTTTTTTTTTTTTTATTTTGTTGTTTTTATAATTTTTATTTTTTTTTTTTTTTATTCTTTTTTATTTTTTTTTTTTTAGGGGGGGGGGGGGTTCCTGAAACGGAGCATCATGGAGTGCACAAAACGAAAGTAGAGCATTCAAGCATTGTAATAATGTGGCCTTTATATAAATTTATAAACATATATTAATCAAAATTGTTTTTCTTTAACTCCATAATTAATCTATGTAAACTGTGTTATTTTTCTTTATAACATTTCTATTCTCATTAATTCAATCAATTCCCGAATAAGTATCGTTTGACATATTTAGGATCATATGAGGAAAAAATAAAATAATTAATCAATCTGGCACCGGCCCGTGGGGCGTGGGGAAACATATTCACTGGTCCGCCAAGTTTAAAAGTTTGGGAAAAATTGCTCTAGGCAGCTCAAAATACTTTGCCCTGATTCATAGGCTCCCAAACTGTGCGGTGCGGCACCCTGCGTGGTGTTCATTTTTGTCTAGCTCAACATTAATAGAATCGACTACATCTAAAATTATAGGCCTGCTATACTTTTAAAGCACGGTGGCGTCATAAAATTGATAATCAACACCCCAACCAACTTTAAATGTTGATATGATTTTATGAAGAATTATTAATCTTAAACGATTGCCAATGTTTGATTCATAGCAAGAAATATTTTATAATATGATGATTTTACTTATAGGCCTTTCAAGCGACAGAAAAGCATTTTCAAGCAGAGTTTAAATATTTCTAATCAAATACGAATTTAACTAGAGTTGCTTTAAATATTCTAATCATCCAATTCATCATGGTAGAGATATTTAATTTGCTCCATAATTTCTCTGTTTTTAATGTGTAAAAGGTACCATTTACTATTTTAAAATATTTTATTAGACATTTTAAAAAGAAGTTTTGCTGCATTTTTGTCCCCATTTTTAATGGGGTGGGGCAGTTGACGTACTCCGGAACCTCCACCCCCCTCCCCAACACATATATCTATACACACACACACTCCTTTTCCTAGATATCCATGAAAGAAAGCTAACTGCAGCAATCCATTATTTCGTCCGCCCCTACAATTTTATTGTACTTTTTAAAAAATTCATTTATTTATTTTTTTATTTGCAAAACACAGAATACTCATAAATAAATACTCACCAACGCAAAAAACCGACAGAGAAAACGTGAATTCAATTTATTCTTCATTTTGTTTACAAGAAACAGCCATGTTTACCCCCTAAATATGCGATATTTGCGTTTGCGAACACACGCATTCAGTTCTTGAGTTGAGCTTATTTCCGGCCATAACCCCAGTTCGTTATGATGGTTGTCGAGGCGTTTGTCAAGCGAGGCGCAATTGTATTTGATGTTAACAGGGACATGACCAGGACAAGTGCGTCCGGTGCGAATCCTGAAAATGGTGCCCCCCCCCCCCCCATTTCTCCACCCCCCTACTCAATTTCATCATTAACTGATAAATGATATAGATATTATATTTGATTGATTGATATATAAAGAGTTATTTTTTTAAAGATAAATGGGTGGTGGGGGGGGGGAGGGGATAGACATCTAGTGGTAAAGTGTCTGGGAAATATATATATATTTATTATTCAAAATGCAAGAATGTATTTTGACGCATACTTAAATTTAATTTCACATCATTCTGCTCATAATCGGAGAGCACCAGAAGAAATGCTAGTGGATATTTGTAGGCGTCCCTTGACCTGTTTGCGCTTATACCAATGGTTTCTTTTAAGTTGTTACCAAAAATAGTGATGTTTATTTATGATTTGTTTAAACTACTTTATTAATAATATTTTTATTGTTAAAATACCCCCCCAAACAAAAATAAATAAATAAATAAAGATATCCTGACATCCTGTCATCCTGACATCCTGTCATCCTGACATCCTGTCATCCTGACATCCTGTCATCCTGACATCCTGTCATCCTGACATCATCAAAAGACAAGAATCTGCCACTTATGAGGCCCAAAAAGGTTCATACGAGAAACTGCATATTTTTCGTTTCAGACTATACAGCAAGCGTGTATTTTAAACTGAGACAAATCAAACATGGCCGAAGCCTCCACAGCTAACGACTTTGCCCATGAGCCGGGTCTGTCCAGAGAAGAAATCGCAAACCGATACACCCAGTGGGCACAAGACGCTAAATATGAACAGGTAAGGACTATATTCATTGTGCACAAGGAGTTGTATGTGACTGGAGGGATTGACGACCCATGACTGGAGGAATTGCTGACCCATGACTGGGGTGATTGCTGACCCATGACTGAGGGATTTTTGACCCATGACTGAGGGATTGCTGACCCATGACTGAGGGATTGCTGACCCATGACTGGGAGATTGTTGACCCATGACTGGGGGATTGCTGACCCATGACTGAGGATTGTTGACCCATGACTGAGGGATTGCTGACCCATGAAGGGGGATTGTTGACCCATGACTGGGGGATTGTTGACCCATGACTGAGGGATTGCTGACCCATGACTGGGGGATTGCTGACCCATGACTGTGGGGATTGTTGACCCATGACTGGGGGATTGTTGACCCATGACTGTGGGATTGCTGACCCACGACTGGGGGATTGCTGACCCATGACTGGGGGATTGTTGACCCATGACTGGGGGATTGCTGACCCACGACTGGGGGAGTGTTGACCCATGACTGGGGGATTGTTGACCCATGACTGTGGGGATTGCTGACCCATGACTGGGGGATTGCTGACCCATGACTGGGAGTGGGAGTCCGGACCAACAGTGCAAACACTGTCATGCGCTATACTGGCCTGCTGGGCGTAATGCATCCAGCAAGTACTCAAGGGGCTGCCAGGTCGGCAAAGTAGCTTTACCACCTTTGCGGCGGCCACCTGTGTCTTTAAAACAACTTCTTACCCAGCAAACTTCAAAAGCTAAAAATTATTGTGAACACTTTCAAGAATACAACTCTTCTCTGGCGTTTGCGTCCATGGGTATACATATGACTCAACCTCCTGGCCACAGACCATACTGTTTTAAAATTTACGGGAAAATTTATCACAACATCTCTCGACTGTACACCACCACTTCTACCTCTTCAGGGTATGGACAGTTGTACGTTTTGGACACAGCACAAGCAACTGAAGTACGCTTACAAAATAAAGCTAACGCTGCATAAAGCTAAATTTACTTATCGAGCTAGATTCCGTGCTCAGAATCACACCAACGCCTTTCGCAACATCATAACAACACGTGCATGAAATCACTCAGGCCAATCCAACAACATCTATACGAATGGTTTTCAAGGAAACCCTTGGGCTTGATTCACGATGGTACTATGTCAGACCAGGGTTTCTTTCAGCTATATCTCGGGGGACGAGGGGCGGATAGGGGGGGGCACGCCCCACGGGGAAAGCCAAGCCCCCCCCCCCCGAGCAAAAATTTGTCCAACAATATATCAACAGGCACTGTTGGTGAATGGTTTTCAAGGAAACCCTTGGGCTTGATTCACGATGGTACTATGTCAGACCAGGGTTTCTTTCAGCTATATCTCGGGGGACGGGGGGCGGATAGGGGGGGGCACGCCCCACGGGGAAAGCCAAGCCCCCCCCCCCCGAGCAAAAATTTGTCCAACAATATATCAACAGGCACTGTTGGCACTGCCCCCCCCCCGAAAAATCTGAAGTGCCCCACCCCCCGGGGAAATTTCTGAAATAATCTCTGTATATATATAGCTTGGTGGTCTTGCTCGTCATCTTGTTTGCCCTAATTTCTCTGGCGAATAGATTTAATTTTATTTAAACATGCCTTCAAAATAAAAAAAAGTTACACCAAAAAATGAAAATGAAGTAAGTGATTTAACATTTTAAATCACTAGAAAGCTAAATCAATGAGAACCATGAGCTTGTTTTTCTGCAACGAGACGTTCCATCTGGGGCTAATCTGAGACACACTGCAGAAAACACCGCTTCATACAACTAGGATGTCCGAAATGGCTATTGGAATTTAAGTGCTATGGTGGCAAGGTCAGGTTATTCTGAAATGACTTTAATCTAGATCACCTGCATTTGCAATCTTCACCATTTGAGCTTTTTCTTGTAAAGTCTTGCTAGATTCGCCAGATTGGTTGATTAATGGGTCGCTGCTTCAACCCTTACAAACTTTTAGGTCTTAAGAGGTTGGGAAGTAACACTCGAACTCTTTTAAAAGCAAAGAAAGATCATCGTGCTCCAACTGAGAGAATGAATCCTCAGTCTTGCCTAAAATCCCCGCCGTTTTAAAAATGTCCAAAATGCCTCTGTTGACACGCCGTCCCCACAACTCCCGTTTGGCTTTGATGCACCTACTGCAAACAGTAATCATTAGCCCCTGGCGGGACAGATTCAGTTCATTGAACAGGCTGAATATGTCGCTCAGGGAAGCCAGTTTTGCGACCCATACCTTGTCACCGAGATGTGCTGCCAGCGGTGACTTCTTTTCTGAGAGAAATCTTTGCAATGGTTCTTTTAGTTCAAATACTCTGGTTAGCGATTTTCCTCTGGGTAACCATCTTATTTCTGTATACAAGAAATACACCACAGTAAATAAAATGAAATAATTTAATGTTTCTAGGGAGCCCCGGTACCATTTGATCGCCGGTCCGGTACCGGTCCGCGGCCCGGGTGTTGGGGACCACTGGTTGAGAGACGATCCAGCACACATCATTGTTACGCATATTATTCTGCACAGGCATGCGTTGCCAACAAAAACCTTGCCTCCAAAACTGGCAGAAGTATTAAAAATTGTAGTGGAATGGCACTGAGTCAAAATGGACCCAGACACGCAGCGCCGCCATTCGCACCCGGGTACCATTAGACTCAAGCTATTCGGATGGCTTTTTGGTAGTTTATTTTAGTTAAACTGAAGAATTAAGTTTACAAACATATAGTCCATTCAATTATCTTTCATTTGATACCTCATTTTGTCTTACAAACCTAACAATACAATTTTAAATAGTTTTTTTTAATCCCAACCTCTCACTTCTGGTACCCGGGTGCAAGTAGTCGCAGCCTTAAATTAATGTATTTTATTTTTAATGCCATGATTATGTTTGCTAATATTTTTATGTACAGCGCGGTGAGCCCAGCCCTAGTCTGTGGTACCACGCTATATAAGACCACCGTTATAATAATAATAATAATTACATATATTGTGAGCTCGGTACGATCTTGATATAATCCATTTTCTTCGTACGAAATGACTTAATTTTAATGTCGATCTTTTACGTGGGGAAAATGGTTTATGATTTAGGCAAGTTTTGCGATGAAGGCAAAATAAATCGGACAAATCAAACAAAGAAATGACGATAAAGGGGGTGGGGGTGAAACAAACATTTCATGTCACCAGGTGGATGCAGTTAAAGCTCTGGGTTTTATCGTGTATAAGTCTCTTCTTTAGAGCCCCTAGTAAATATGTTATTACACACTTAGGAAATGTGCACTCTAGTTTTGCACTGGGTACACATAAAGTAACGTGGAGACGACATATTGAGATGGCAACGAAATATTACAAAACATTAAAACTATTCTTTTTAATGGTCGCTATATAATAAAAATGGGGCAAAGAGAGAAGGGGGGGGGGAGGGGGGACAAAATGAGAGAAAATAAAGTGAAAATGGAAGGAAACGGAGAATGAGGGAGAGAGAAACAGGGAAAGTGAGAGAGAAAGAGAAATAATAAGAGAGACTGTTAATGGGAAAGACAAAATAAGAGAGAGAGAGGGGGGGGAGAGAGAGCGGGAGAGAGAGAATGAGGGAGAGAGAAAAACAGGGATAGTAAGAGAGAAAGATGAATAATAAGAGAGAATACTAATGGGAAAGACAAAATGAGAGAGAGAGAGAGAGAGCGGGAGAGAGAGAGAGAGAGAGAGAGACATTGATCAAACTGAAAAGGCTATATAAAGCACGAGGAATTTCCAAGCTTGTGAGAAATAAGAAAGAGCAAAACAATGAGTTTGTTGGTTCAAGGCCTTCAACGAAGCGAACAATGGGGACACGTGTCAAACTCCTGTCTCTACTAGATTGGTTAATCGATCAGGTTCTTTCATACGTTGTTATACGTCGTACTAGTAATGAATCAACTCAAGTTCTTTTATCACAATAAATGTAACTTTAATATATAATGATATACACAGGCTGTAAATTACACAAACACGGGCATACAGCGCAGGCTCGCTATTATACCCACATAAAACACAACCTTCTTTTACAGAGTTCCTTTCAAGACTCCTAGAGTAGACTAGACAATACGTCATAATGAGCATACGAATACGTCACCAGGTCATGCGTGGGAAGAGCGTTCACTAACTAATAAAACTCTCAAACACACACCGCGCGTAATGCAACATAATATTCAGTCACAACAATTATTAATGAACACGACAAGGCCTTCAGAGAAGCGAACAATGGGGACAAGTATACAGATTGTGTGAGATGTAATCCACTGCCAGAGAGAGAGACAGAGACAGAGAGAGACAGAGAGAGACAGAGAGAGAGAGACAGAGAGAGAGACACACACAGAGAGAGAGAGAGAGAGAGAGAGCATAGGTCTGAGCCATGACATTTAAATTGTATTTACTTAGACATTTTTATAGAGCGCTTACCTTACAGCTCTAAGCGCTTTACAATTAGTAAAAACATGTAACCTATTTAAACTGCTAAAGTAAAATAAAAATGAAAAACCAGAGACACTAGAATAGTTACAACTATATTAAATGACTGAAGAAACAGTAGCTTAAACATTAAAAGGGCTATAAAAACGAGTACACTTTGGCACGTTTTGGCCTATACTACAGGATCAACCCGAGACAGAAAATGATCCTCAACATCAAACGGCAGGACAATGGCAGGACAATGGCCCAGACACCGAGGTACTCGCACAAGCAGGTCTACCCAGCGTATATAACCTTTCTAATGCAGTCCCAGCTTCGCTGGATGGTACATGTGACAATGTCTCACCATCACTTCCCCAAAACTATATTGTCTGGCGAAGTCAAGCATGGAAGTCGCTTTGCTGGAGGAAATAAATGAAAGGACTGCTTTCAAGCTTAGTAAATGAATGAAATAGCGAAACGAGATATGTGGAAGCTTGAAATAAGATAACAGGACAAAAAACAAGGACGTTTCGGCATAAAGCCTTCCTCAGCCAACAATAGAAATGAAAATATAATAAAGAAAAGAGCACAGTAGACAACTCAAGCAGTATTCATTCTAGTTTTTTTTCCTTTCATGATTTTACTCATAAGGGGCGCCAAAGGTAATCCTTAGGTAAACTTTCGCCCCGTGCGAAGCACCTGTTCGGCGCCCCCTTTCCTTGTCCCTGTATGGCTCCGCTCTTTTTCTGATTACGACGTACTTTTTCTGTTTTGCGCTTGCGATTTTGCGCCGCAGAAAGATTTTTGTTCCCCATATTCTTTCTGTTGAATTAATTGTAAAATGGACAAGAAAATACTGTATTGATAAATTAATCTCCATGCACTTTCGGTTGTCCAAACCCCAGTGTTAGTATCCAAATTAAGAACGCAGCTTTCATAGTATAAAAACTCACTGCATGGAAAGCGATTGTACGAAAAGTTAGAATACCGTCTCTCGACCCCGGACCCGAGGTTCACACTTGATTATAATAAACTAAGAGAATATAAATATTTACTGGGCGCCCTGCGTGAGGGCATAGGTCGCACACCCTAAAGGCCGGCCCTGCCCGAGGGCATAGATCGCACACCCTAAAGGCCGGCACTGGTCGCACACCCTAAAGGCCAGCCCTGCCTGAGGGCATAGGTCGCACACCCTAAAGGCCAGCCCTGCCCGAGGGCACTGGTCGCACACCCTAAAGGCCGGCCCTGCCCTAGGGCATAGGTCGCACACTAGGCCAGCCCTGCCCGAGGGCACTGGTCGCACACCCTAAAGGCCGGCCCTGCCCTAGGGCATAGGTCGCACACCCTAAAGGCCAGCCCTGCCTGAGGGCATAGTTCGCACACCCTAAAGGCCGGCCCTGCCCGAGGGCATAGGTCGCACACTCTAAAGGCCGGCCCTGCCCGAGGGCACAGGTCGCACTTCCTAAAGGCCGGCACTGGTCGCACACCCTAAAGGCCAGCCCTGCCCGAGGGCATAGGTCGCACACCCTAAAGGCCAGCCCTGCCCGAGGGCACTGGTCGCACACCCTAAAGGCCGGCCTTGCCCGAGGGCATAGGTCGCACACCCTAAAGGCCAGCCCTGCCCGAGGGGGTCGTGACCTATGGTTAAGAACCACTGCTCTAACCCATAGACATAAAAAATGTGTCATGGTCAAAACAAAAAGCACCCATCCTGCTAAGACAGTACATAATTACACAAACTTTTTCAACAAATACATTATTTCAAAGTGATGCAGTTTCATTTAGCTCATAGTAATTTTTACACCAAGCCCTAAGTCAGTATTCTTTTATTATTTATTTAATTCGTGGTAAAATGTACCAGATATTATGTACAAAGATGTGTCAACATGTTTTTAACATCCGATACCGGCTAAGGTGTGCTAATACTCGGCATCTCTGTGCATCCTGGTCAGTAATTTTGTACCCGGCTCAGCCCTGTTACTCATATAAACTTAAATGGTATCTAGCAGTTCTGTTGGACATACCGCGAACCATTCAGATACCTACAATGTATCAATGGAAGCTGAAGCTTATCTCTAAATAATATTCTTTTTTTATCCCTTATCATATTGTCCATATTTTAATATGTTAGTAGCATTTTCTTCACAAGGTCCATAATATATCATGTTCATTTCTTTTCATATATTTCAAGGACCTTTCAGAGGTCAACTACAAAGGTCCACTCATCTCTGCCGAGATCATGGTCGAGCTGTTTCCTGAATCATCTAACCGCGACGCCGTCTATATATTGGATGTGGCAGCTGGATCGGGGTTCGCCGGACAACAGGTCGGTTCTATATGATGGGAGTGTTGGTCGGTTCTATATCATGGGAGGATAGGACTGTTCTATATCATGTTCTATATCATGTTTTTTTCATGGGATGTTGGTTTGGCAGAACAGTCTAAACTGAGTCAATGACAATTATTGTGGACTGTAGTTCGAGCGTATACAAGTAGTTACAACACCAGCACCCTAGGTGGAAAAATGATGTTAAAATATTCGCTCCGTACGCTCTTCCTTTTACGAATTTTTAAATAGCAGCTGTTGGGATAAGAGGATTAGGACGAAACTTTCCAGGAACCATCTTGTAAGTCAGTAACGAAGGACAATGTCAAATTTGTTGGCTATCCCTTGTTTGGCTCTATTTACAAACATATAAACAAACAAAAAACGTAGTCACTCTAAGCTGTATAATTATATATATTTTTTGAAGTTTCTAGACAGTTCCAAAATGAGCGTAGAATGAGCTACAATGTATTTTTCCTTACAATAGTCAAAGCTCTACAAGAAGGCTTACGTTACAATACAATCCTCTACGTCAATGCAGGGGAGGACTGGGGAGTTCAAGCGGCCCGCCAGGGGTGGACTGGGGAGTTCAAGCGGCCCGGGAAAATAACAAAGCGGCCCGGGAAAGAAAAAAAAAAGCGGCCCTATCTTCATGACTTTTATTTGTATTATATCACCGGTCCTAGCGGCCCATCGGGAATCTTCCCGGTGTCCCGGCGGCCCAGTCCACCCCTGCGTCAATGGTCGGATTTTGGCAAAACTTGGTAAACACATCTTTCATGATGCCTTTTAAAATAGCGTTGGATTGCAAAAAAATAATACCCATCCATTTTTGTGCCGCAAGGTTTGGGGGGCGGAAGGGGGGGGGGGGAAAGGGGTGTCTTCCAAATTTCATTTTAAATGAAACGCTTATTCTTTGGCGCTTTCAATCAAATTTAATGGGACAATTTTTTTTTCAATAAAGTTATTTTTTTATTAAACCTAAAAAACTCGGTACTATAAAGCATTAACAACTAAGTTCTTTAAACGCTCAGGGTCCCAAAAGGGAAATTTTAATGAAAATTTTAAAATAGCGTTGGATTGCAAAAAAATAATACCCATCCATTTTTGTGCCGCAAGGTTTGGGGGGCGGAAGGGGGGGGGGGAAAGGGGTGTCTTCCAAATTTCATTTTAAATGAAACGCTTATTCTTTGGCGCTTTCAATCAAATTTAATGGGACAATTTTTTTTTCAATAAAGTTATTTTGTTATTCAACCTAAAAGACTCGCTACTATAAAGCATTAACAACTAAGTTCTTTAAACGCTCAGGGTCCCAAGAGGGAAATTTTAATGACAACATATACCATCAGATTTTATTCAGGATAAATTTCAATAATTAACTTAGGGATTACTACCATGACCCTATTTTGAATAGGGGTCCTATCTTATTTTAATCGACCAATCGCATTCGATTTGAGATGGGTGAATACCTTTTTAAAAAAAAAAAAATAAAAATACATTTTTAAAAAGTTAGAATATGTCTTTCAGACATGATTGTTGGCTGCGCTCGGCTTGATTATCATAGGAATCGTGATTGAACCCAAATTCAATGTTTATCAGATTTATAATAAATCTGGCTTTTTTTGTACGAGATTTTTATTTATTTTAACTGTTATTTTAGTGAAGTGTCTTTGCATGTTCGGCAAGGAAGCAGTTTGTCCATTTTGGCGTCTTTCTATTTTAAAATCTAAAAATAAATGCAAACATTGAAGGGCATTTTGTTCCACGTTTCATTTCATATTCTATGTTATGGTCATCGTTCGTCAAGCTCGATCCTTTAGCCCTCGGGGCTCAAGGGGCCTCAACCCGAGCATAGAGTAATCACCATATATGGACAATACATAGACATCTATGTGCTCTTAAGTCTACTGCACCGAGAGACCCATACGCCTTAATCCGACCATGCATCATACAAAGGAAAAATTAGATTGCAAACAAGTGATACTAGTTAGAATCACAGTGCTGCATTTACTATTAGATTAAAGAAAACCTTTTGGGGGGTTGGGGAAGAGAGAGAGAAATTTCCGAGTGGTAGCTCATAAAGTCTGAAAGAGATACGTTGAACTTCAACCCAAAAAATAAACTGTACTTACAATTATATGTATAAAATGACAATGGCCGCATTTAGATATACTATACCTTTTATAAAATGTATCTTTATTGATGGCTGCTTCTCCTGGGCCCTGACTGCTGGCAGTTTTATTTCTAATTTGAAAAAAGGGCTGTGACTATTCGTTCCCCGGGTACCAGAAGAGAGATGTTAGGATTAAAAAAAACTATTTACAATTTTATTGTTGGGTTTGTAAGACAAAATGAGGTATCAAATGAAAGATAATTGAATGGACTATATGTTTGTAAACTTAATTCTTCAGTTTAACTAAAACAAACTACCACAAATGACATCCGAATAGCTTGAGTCTAATGGTACCCGGGTGCGAATGGCGGCGCTGCGTGTCTGGGTCCATCTTGACTCAGTATAAAAGACAGGCGAAAAAGGTGTCACATAAAAACACATATTTGCATTATGGGATCCTATATATATATATTTTTTTTTTTTATTTCTTTGTCGGGAATGTATAAATTTGGTTTTCACTAGAAAAAAATAAATAGTTTTCTTAAATTCAGTTGGAGCTTTGTTATGATAAGCTGGAGCTCATGACAAAAGGTGACGGATAAAAACAACACTGGGGCGACAACAGACATGCTTTCTCTGGTCGCATTGTGTACGTAGCCCCCCCCCCCACACACACCACGCCCCCCCCCCAAGGTCTACAAGAGCTCCATTATATTCTAAGTTCATGTTATTTGATCTCCTCAGGTCCCGTGGGAAGTCAGGTCTTTGTTGATCTTGGGGTTTGCTTACATTTTACAAATATATTTTCACGGATTATACAAGAAAGATGTGTCTTGTCTACAGGCGATGTCTAGACAGGGTTTGACCAAGCCCTACTTTTAAGGGAGACAAAATTAAGTTTTCTTCTTAATGATTATTTTCCACTACAAAAAAAAAAAAAAAAAAAAAAGGAAAAATATTGGAACCCAACAGCCCCCCAACCCCCAATTAAACCCTTTTTTCTTTCTGAAAAAAAAAAAAAAAAAATAGACAGGGTTTGACCAAGCCCTATTTTTAAGGGAGACAAAAATAATTTTTCTTCTTAATGATTATTTTCCACTAAAAAAAAAAAAAAAAAAAACAGGTAGATTATTGGATGCCAAGTGTCCTCAAATTCTTAATTAAACGTATTTTTCATTGCGGCTGAAATAGAGCAAGAAGGCCCCAGTCCAGAATAAGAGATCATTTTAAAATCCTTTATTCCGGTATAAACTTCGCATTTGTGGGTTTTGGGTAAAATCGTCGCACGTCTAACTGACCCCCCCACTTCCCGTCAACCTATCGAGCTCAAACTTGGCACATAGACTCGTTGCCAGTGACAACACATTCTTTCAAATTTTCAGCCCCATCCACAACCCACAAAAACCAGTTTTTCCTATTTTTCAAGGGGAAGCTTTTTTTTTTGGGGGGGGGGGTGGCATTGTGAGAACAGTTTGCCATTGCTTCTTATTCGGCAACTCGCTTTGATACACGTTTGTATATGGATTACAAACACGTTCCCTACAAAAACCAGTTTTTCCTATTTTTCAAGGGGAAGCTTTTTTTTTTGGGGGGGGGGTGGCATTGTGAGAACAGTTTGCCATTGCTTCTTATTCGGCAACTCGCTTTGATACACGTTTGTATATGGATTACAAACACGTTCCCTGAAGGAATTATGTTTTGTCAAATCCGAGTTTTCACTGTATCAAACTTTGTGATTTTATTATGCAAATTACAAGAAGCACAAAAAAAGAAGAAAAAAACAACACAAGTCGCCATTTATTTACGAAAGTATGGAAACGAGATTTCATTTCCATTTAGCTGTATTTATTTTCGTCGTCAAAATAAACAATTCTTAACTTGGAGCGGCCCATAGTCTCTTTGTGTCAGGATGTGTTACCGTGAATCAGAGAGAGAGAGAGAGAGAAAGATCTTTCCATTTTAACTTAACTGGAACTAAATGAATTATTAAATTATTAAATTAAATATTCAAGGGCTCGCCAGACATAAACACGTGATGTTTAAGCGGTCGTGTTCTCAATTGAAATGTTAGGGAGGCCCCCCGCGCCCCCCCCCCCACACATAACCATGGGATAAAGCCTATTTGTATGAATATCTTTGCAGCCTATCCTAAATAGTGTAAGAACCTTTGCCTTTTTAAAGATTTCTGATGTCATTAGAAGAACATTTAGTCATACCACTGGTTCCAGTAGCCGGGGGATGACCTCCCAGGGCTAAAGTTTGTTTTGTTTTTTAGGGGGGGGGGGTGGAGGGTTCAGTTTTTTAAAATACAAATAATTAAGTAAAAATTAAATTTTCGTTTAATTTATGTTTAAAAAAAATGAAAATATTGTATAATCATGATTATTAATCATTTTCACCGTCTTGCTTTGCTGAAGTTTAAGTTTTAACATAACACTTAGTGAATTAAGAGAAACTACAACAATGTATACTTCGTTTTTTTCTTCCATTAGGGGAACTTATCTCCAATGTTCTTTTATCGACCTGTTTATTAGCAAAACAAAACCCAACCTATTATGTGGACTGGTTTACACTTAAGATGTTGAGTTCCCATCCAGTATTTACTCATTGGGATCACGCGGCTTAAGCATTAAACTAAGTTCCCAATGGTTGAAGACGGCTCACCCCGGCCAAACACCTTTCAACGGTTCTCAGTAGTTTAAAGCTTTTTTTAAAAACAAAATTCATTGTTTACAATTATTTTTGTTAAAAGTTATAATCATGTAAAATTGTGTTGCAAATCTATTGTTTTTCAATATTTTTGGATGGTATAAAGATGGCACAGCCCAGCAGATGGAGCTGGTTGCCAATACACTAGCCGGGGCTTTAAGGGCATAATATAAAGGTCCAAAAATTTTGGACCGATTTCTATAAATATTCACTAGGCTTTGAGGGCGTTATTTGGCGAAGGTAAACGATAAATAAAGTTTCTTACTTTTTTCTTTTGTAAAATATTTCGATTTTGTTTTCAAATATCTGTTGGAGTTCAACTCCTTATGATCATTATAACCAAGACCTCAGATTTGCCAAAAGATAATGAAATAAAAAGTAATTAGTTGTGTTCTTTTCAATCAGTTTTGATTTCAGATACTGTGTTCCGATTGGGTGGGGGGCATTCCAGATGTTCGGGTGGGCAGTGCTAGTAGCGTAGGTAGGGTGGGCAGAGAGGGGGTGTCCACCCCCCAGGGTTGTCTTTCATTTGATGGAGGGTCGATAATTTAGGCCTGCTGCAGAGTTTTGTCGTGGAAGATGGATGGCAAAGTCTCGGCCCACCCAGTGCGGCACTTGCCCTAGCCCTGCCACTTGACAGTGGCAAATTTATAGCTATAATGGTGACTGGGATGAGCTGTAACTCCACCCCTTCACTCTACATTAACTAACTTGAGGTTAGTTAACAGTGTGCTTATCGCTCCTGCAAAGTTTCTCTCCTCGAATCTGTGTAGGCCAAATATATATATACAAAATTAAGGGAAAATAATTTGTCAGCTCAAGCAAATCATCTCAATTACTAACATCTGATTAGTGTATTTACCTAAAACTGCCAACATCTGATAGTGTATTTACTTAAAAGTGCCAACATCTGATAGTGTATTTACTTAAAAGTGCCAACATCTGATAGTGTATTTACTTAAAAGTGCCAACATCTGATAGTGTATTTACTTAAAAGTGCCAAATACTGATAGTGTATTTACTTAAAAGTGCCAACATCTGATAGTGTATTTACTTAAAAGTGCCAAGATCTGATAGTGTACTTACTTAAAAGTGCCAAGATCTGATAGTGTACTTACTTAAAAGTGCCAAGATCTGATAGTGTACTTACTTAAAAGTGCCAAGATCTGATAGTGTATTACTTAAAAGTGCCAAGATCTGATAGTGTACTTACTTAAAAGTGCCAAGATCTGATAGTGTACTTACTTAAAAGTGCCAAGATCTGATAGTGTACTTACTTAAAAGTGCCAAGATCTGATAGTGTATTTACTTAAAAGTGCCAACATCTGATAGTGTATTTACTTAAAAGTGCCAAGATCTGATAGTGTATTTACTTAAAAGTGCCAAGATCTGATAGTGTATTTACTTAAAAGTGCCAACATCTGATAGTGTATTTACTTAAAAGTGCCAACATCTGATAGTGTATTTACTTAAAAGTGCCAACTTCTGATAGTGTATTTACTTAAAAGTGCAAACATCTGATAGTGTATTTACTTAAAAGTGCCAAGATCTGATAGTGTACTTACTGAAAAGTGCCAACATCTGATAGTGTATTTGCTTTAAAGTGCCACCATCTGATAGTGTACTTACTTAAAAGTGCCAACATCTGATAGTGTATTTACTTCAAAGTGCCAAGATCTGATAGTGTACTTGCTTAAAAGTGCCAACATCTGATAGTGTATTTAATTAAAAGTGCCAACATCTGATAGTGTATTTACTTAAAAGTGCCAAGATCTGATAGTGTACTTACTTAAAAGTGCCAAGATCTGATAGTGTACTTACTTAAAAGTGCCAAGATCTGATAGTGTACTTACTTAAAAGTGCCAAGATCTGATAATGTACTTACTTAAAAGTGCCACCATCTGATAGTGTACTTACTTAAAAGTGCCAAGATCTGCTAGTGTACTTACTTAAAAGTGCCAAGATTTTCTAGTGTACTTACTTAAAAGTGCCAAGATCTGCTAGTGTACTTACTTAAAAGTGCCAAGATCTGATAGTGTACATACTTAAAAGTGCCAAGATTTGCTAGTGTACTTACTTAAAAGTGCCACCATCTGATAGTGTACTTACTTAAAAGTGCCAAGATCTGATAGTGTATTTACTTAAAAGTGCCAAGATCTGATAGTGTACTTACTTAAAAGTGCCAAGATCTGCTAGTGTATTACTTAAAAGTGCCAAGGTCTGCTAGTGTACTTACTTAAAAGTGCCACCTTCTGATAGTGTACTTACTTAAAAGTGCCAAGATCTGCTAGTAAACTTACTTAAAAGTGCCAAGATCTGCTAGCGTACTTACTTAAAAGTGCCAACATCTGATAGTGTACTTACTTAAAAGTGCCAAGATCTGCTAGTGTAACTTAAAAGTGTCAAGATCTGCTAGTGTACTTACTTAAAAGTGCCACCGTCTGATAGTGTACTTACTTAAAAGTGCCAAGATCTGCTAGTGTACTTACTTAAAAGTGCCAAGATCTGCTAGTGTACTTACTTCAAAGTGCCACCATCTGATAGCGTACTTACTTAAAAGTGCCACCATCTGCTAGTGTACTTACTTAAAAGTGCCAACATTATCATTTTGAGTCGGATAGGCGGGCGGGCGACGACCGAACGAAAATAGGAATTAATTCAAAATCAAGGGGGGCACTTTGGCGTACACCTGAATTCAGTGTTTCTTTTGGAGAAAAACAAAAACTGATCCAGGGAGGGGACATTTCAGGGCACAGGCCATCTAGCAGCGCACAAATTAAGTATTAGAGCACTCAGTACCAATAAACTTGAATCCATTCCAGTTTTGACGCACCCCGGGGCAATTTGTTGGCCTCAAATTAGTTTCGCTGCCGTACTGTAACATTGATCGGAACGGGGAAGTTGATAAAGCAGCTGTCAATGGTGTAGAAGGCTCCTGAGTGAATGCAAGTTTGGGGAGGGGGGGGGGCTGGGAAGGGTTCATTCATTGAGTTTTGATAAATAAAAAAATGGAGTGATTCATTTTAGCGCATACCTATATTTAGCTTTGCATCTTTCCGCACTTAATTAGAGCGCAACAAATGTAGGTGTCTCTCAAGCTGATTGTGTGTATGCAATCGTAATATTTTAAGTTATTTTTAATTAGTTTTGTTGTATTATAAAATAGTGTTGATTAAAATATTTAATTCATTAAAAGGCATCTTTTATACATTAAAAAAAAAAATATATATATACATATATTTCCATAAAAAAGGGGCTCCGTCCATCCCAAAAAGAAAAAAATATACTAATAACCTTAATAGAATTATTACGTTTTACCAGATACAAAAAGAGAAAATATATATTCTTGCAGAAAAAATCTAAATGAAAACTATAAAGGCAAAAATTATACTAATTACTTTTTTTTTAAGCCTGACCCTGTACAGTTAACCCCCTGTCCTGGTTTAAAAGTTGATCGTATGTTATAAAGGAATAGAAATTGAAAACATATTACCCATGTTTGAAAGACTAATTCAAAATATAGGCCTTCATTAACAGCGATGGGAAGTTAGTTCAATCGCCTACTGTTCCGTGAATAAGCTAAGCCGCACTTTTTACATTCATAATAAGTCTTTAATCTAGGTATGTTGCAAAAATACATAATTAAAATTACCGGTGCATATATATATATATATATATATATATATATATATATATATATATATATATAAACATCTTATATATATATACATAATTAAAATTACCGGTGCATATATATATATATATATATATATATATATATATATATATATATATATATATATATATAAACATCTTATGTATAGAGCATAGTGATTTCATTCATGCCCCGTGCGGCGCTTATACTGTTCCGAAATTATTATGAATTGTAAGCTAATATTTAATCTTTAATTTTTTTAAATGCTTCATTTATTTAACTCATTAATCCTCAGTTAAAATTTATTCAAACTGAACGCTGTAGTGTCTTAATTTTTTTCCCCTCTTACTTAAAGCTTTAATATGGATTTAATAACATACACTGTGATTTAATGACATACACTGTGATTTAATGACATACACTGTGATTTAATGACATACACTGTGATTTAATCACTGTGATTTAATGACATACACTGTGATTTAATGACATACACTGTGATTTAATGACATACACTTTGATTTAATGACATACACTGTGATTTAATCAATGTGATTTATTGACATACACTGTGATTTAATGACATGCACTGTGATTTAATGACATGCACTGTGATTTAATGACATACACTGTGTCTCAATGATCCTCAGATAAGGCGCAGGGGTTTCACAAAAATTGACGCCTTAGAGCCCAGTGAAGGGATGATGAATCTGGCCATCGCAAAGAATATCTACACCAGAACATTCCTGGCATATCTAAATGGCACCTCGCTAAACATAGAGTCGGGTGAGCTGGTGTTCCGTATAGCTAAACTTTCATACGACATTTTAAGTTTGAACAATAACATCATTTACTAGATACACGTCAATTTTGCTGGGTATATCCAAAATATGTTGATGTCATTTGTTATTTACGTGGTTTTGACTCTAACTGAATAACCTTTGTTGTCCAAGTCAAAGTTCACTATTAATTTGATACTCAGATACCCCCTTTAAACCATGCTTTGAAACTGACAACGAAGATATACAATGACGTGTGTTTTCGCGAATATTTTCAAGGTTCAAAACTATTTAGAACCACATGATGGTGAGAGGATGATATATACAGAAAGTCTAAAAAGGCTGAAGAATGTACATTATATTGCTATTCTCCTTAATATATATATTGGCATCTAATAAAGTATTAGCAATTTTAAAACTGAATGAACAGTTAAGTGTTAAGTAATTTCTGTTATTATTTTTTGTCTTAAAGATTTCTATGACGTGGCTCTGATATGTGGTGGGATGGGCCAGGGACACATTCCATGTAGTGGTCTGGACGAGCTAGTTCGTGTGGTCAAGCCAGGTAAAGTGGCTGATAGCTCCTTCTCTGTATCCTGATCTTCTGATCTTTAGATAATGATTCGTCAAAACTAGACCAAATTGACGCCTGCAAGTCAACACTAGACCAATTGACACCTGCAAGTTATCACTAGACCAAATTGACACATGCAAGTCAAAACTTGACAACGTTGACATAGACAATTCAAAAATATATCACATTGATACATACAAGTCAAAATTAGACCAAACTGACACATACACGTCAAAACTAGACCAAATTGACACATGCAAGTAAACACTATACCAAATTCACACATGCAAGTCAACACTAGACCAAATTGACACCTGCAAGTCAACACTAGACCACACTGATACATACAAGTCAAAACTAGACCAAACTGACACACACAAGTCAAAACTAGACCAAACTGACACATACACGTCAAAACTAGACCAAACTGACACATACAAGTCAAAACTAGACCAAACTGACACATACAAGTCAAAACTAGACCAAACAGACACATACAAGTCAAAACTAGACCAAACTGACACATACAAGTCAAAACTAGACCAAACTGACACATACAAGACATAACGGTATGTTAGCCACCGAGTGAGGTTCATCAAGTGGAATGACCCCGTTCCATAATTGCTGTGCAAAAGTCTCTCCCGGAAATCTCTTTTTATTTAATTGTATTAAATCTGTTGAGCCCTCGGTGGTTGAACCATGACTGGAGTGTGACTAGAGTGTGACTAGAGTGTGACTAGAGTGTGACTAGAATGTGTTTCTGTCACCAGAAGCCAAAGGGTGGCAATAAAATCAGGCTCAACCCCAACGTCAGATATGAGATATCCTAGAACTGTGGAGTCACTAAGACTTATCCCAATCCTAGGATACAGCGGGCTTCTATACGTAAACAAATATGAGCGAGGAATCGCCAGAAGAAGTGAAGTGAATCCTAGAACATCACCATCCAAAGAAGCAACGTACTCATTGGATCAACACGTGTGTCTTGCTGAGTGATCTAAAAGAATATTGAGTGACACTAATTGAATTGTTGAGAGGAGCTAGTCTTTCAACATTACCATCTGTGGTAATTTTCTTGTCAGCATTTGTATGATGTGTTTTGTTGGAGGTAATACTTAACAAAAAAGATTTTGATTCCACCTTACAAACGTCCATGCAGCTGTCACACCAAGGCAAAATGTGGAGCAATATTGATTTAAACAAAATTTTGTGAGAGTGCAGATCAGAGTGTCGGCCACATACTGCTCGCGGGCCAGACGTGGCACGCAGCGCGTGTTAATTGGCACGAGGAAAACCAAAATATAATTTATTTTATATACAAATATGACAGAGAAGGTAAGACTTAAAGGTTATTGGCACGTGTATAATGTAGATTCAAAGGTTGCTGACACGTATGTAAGTACAGTCATAGGTCGAAGGCACGAATATAAGGTATAGTCATAGGTTGTTGACACGTATGTAAGTACAGTCATAGGTCGAAGGCACTGTATAAGGTACATCCATAGGTTGAAGGCACGTATATAAGACACAGTCATTGGTGGTTCGCAGGTATATAAGATACAGTCATAGGGGGTTTGCACGGGTTTAAGGTAGTTTCATATGTTGTTGGCAGGGTCGGCGCTAGGAGGGTGCGGGGCCTTGGGCAAATTGAATTTTGCGGGGCCGTTGACGTAATATATTTCACCGATAGCTGGTCATAATGGGACGCGTCATAGCGGATGTGTGTTCACTCGCTTAGTTTGACCTTCAGATCATTTGACTATCTAATAACTCCGAATATTGTGTTGACTGGATTAGGAACTATTAGTAGGCTTAGGCATATTATAAATATCATACGGCAATAGGCAAACGCGGGGCCTTGGGCGATCGCCCATTCCGCCATCCCCTAGCGCCAGCCCTGTTTTTGCACGGATATAAAGAAGACTCATTGGTTGTTTTGCATAGTGAATTATTTAGAAATCCTACTTTTAACAATTTTGCCAAAAGGTTGAAGACCCCAGGAGTAGAGTTATGGGATCGTAGGATCTTCTCTATCACGTTTTACCCCCCCCCCCAAACCCTGCACTATCTTTTAAAAGCTCCAATCCAGTTGTTTCGATGTTTCAGTTCACATACATGTCTGTGTCTTCCCAAACATGTCTGTGTCTTCCTAAACATGTCTGTGTCTTCCCAAACATGTCTGTGTCTTCCTAAACATGTCTGTGTCTTCCCAAACATGTCTGAGTCTTCCAAAACATGTCTGTGTCTTCCCAAACATGTCTGTGTCTTCCCAAACATGTCTGTGTCTTCCCAAACATGTCTGTGTCTTCCCAAACATGTCTGTGTCTTCCCAAACATGTCTGTGTCTTCCCAAACATGTCTGAGTCTTTCCAAACATGTCTGAGTCTTCGCAAACATGTCTGAGTCTTCGCAAACATGTCTGAGTCTTCCCAAACATGTGTGTGTCTTCCCAAACATGTCTGAGTCTTCCCAAACATGTCTGAGTCTTCCCAAACATGTCTGAGTCTTCGCAAACTTGTCTGAGTCTTCCCAATTATGTCTGTGTCTTCCCAAACATGTCTGAGTCTTCCCAATTATGTCTGTGTCTTCCCAAACATGTCTGTGTCTTCCCAAGATTTTAACGTCTTTCATACTTCTCGCCCCGTTAAATCATTATATGTTTTTTTGTAAATTTTAAATTGGGGCATCTTTTATTCTTAAGATCTTTTTTATTCTTTTTTTTTTTTGATGCCTAGAGGCCTAGTCACCAATGCACAGATACACTAGGAAGTTGTTAAGGGGTATGATTTACCCCAGGTGTCCCTTTTTAATTTTTTTTTTAATGGAGTAACAGCTTTTTCGGCTAACTGAAACGTTTTTATAGGGGAAAGGGGTTGCTAAAATCCCGCCCCCAAGCCAGTGTGCAAATAGTTCATTTATGTCCTTGGAAAGTGCATCCACCATGGGCAACAATGCCGACCACGGCAGCTCTAACCACACGTAACTACGTTCCCACTCGTTAAACAAAAATTAAATTTATTCAATTTGTGGCATCCCTTGGGGCAGCAGCAGCTCCAAACCATTTTGTTGTTGTTGTTGTTGCTGGCGTGCCCTTGATTAGACGTGAATAGAAATTTAGCTTCACTACTTAAAGGAGGGTGTACAAATAAAAAAAATATGCCATTTTTCGAAATTATCAAAAATTTTAGCGTACCCCCAAGAGTTTCCCCCCCACCACCCCCAGGGGTGCGCTTAACAGAGGTTGGGGGCCGCTGCCTTAAGGTATGTGTCTGGTCCCATATAAGTGTTGTTGATTTTCGTAGTTAAAAATGTGAAGAGAATGTCATTTTAAGTGGGGGTGGGGGGTCGGGGTATGACATTAAATCTGGATGGCACATAGCCCCCAAGCTAAAGTGAGAAGGTGGTCTGCGGAGAGAATAACCCGTGCCCAGAAAATGGTTGATTCATTCAAAATCAGGGCCTGCATTTTGCCATATACCTCGAAGCAGTTTTTTCTTTAAGAAAATTTGATTCAGTGAGAGGACATTTCATGAGTGGCGGCATCTCTAGCGCGCAAATTAGACATTATGGCACATTATGCCAAACATAATCTGAATTAATTCCAGGTGTGGACACGCCCCAGGGTATCATATCTTAGTTTTGTCCCCGTAGTCTCACATTGATAGGGGGGGGGGGGGGGGGGGAGAAATTTAAGGGACATTTCCATTCAAAGTGAAAACGGGGGGGGAGAGGAAAGAGAGGCTTGTGTGTGTGTGTGGGGTGGGGGTTGTGGGTTGGTTCATTGTTGTTTAGTATAGAATCTGCTAAGAATACCTTTCTTTTAATTCAAAGAAATACTGTCGACTTCTCATTCCAGATTAACAACTACACCCACCGCGTTTCGAAACACACACATAAAAATATATGAACCTATTAAATTTCAGGGGGACTTGTCATCATCGTGATGCGTGAGAAATACCTGACCAGTGTCGCGGAGTACAAGGACAGACTGGAGCCACGCATGAAAGAGCTAGAGCTGGCCGACCAGTGGGAGCCTGTGTTCAGGAGGGTGGTGCCCCAATACTCTTTCCAAAACAACGGAGTGGTTTTCGTATTTAGGGTGAAAAGTAACTCTGTCATTAAGGGTTGAATTCAAGTACTTCCGTGCATATCAAATATCATACATGGAGTATAGACTTTCTTTTTATTTTTTATCTTATCATTCCCTGGTGACCAACAAAAATAAACGACGAATCCGGAACTAAAAATGAATTAAGTAGGCTGTCCAATTCTTGGGTCAGTATTATACAAAAATTAAGGGAAATACGGGGAGATCACTGCGTTCAGGTCGAACCAATAAGAAATATACAAAATGTAAAGAAATACCTCGAAGAAAGTCAATTTCGTAAACGGCCAAAAGCTTTCCACAGCAAAACTAGTCAGAGACAAAGACAGAGACATGTCTGTACAACACGCCAAGAGCGTTCATCTCTCATGTCTTTGACTAATTTTGCGGTAAAAGGTTTGCTGGCCAACGCGTCCACTTTCTTGTATCGTCCTTCGTTCGGTTTTCCCTCTACCTTTTGTACATTTCTTTTTTTTTTTTTTAAAATACAAGATTTAGAATTGAGCCGTCTAATAGATTTTGTCTGAAATATACACACAGAATTTATTAAAACGCAAAATTTCTTTGAGAAAAAAAAAATTTCGTTCGGTTTTCCCTCTTCCTTTTGTACTTTTCTTTTTTTTTTTTTTAAAATACAAGATTTAGAATTGAGCCGTCTAATAGATTTGGTCTGAAATATACACACAGAATTTATTACAACGCAAAATTTCTTTGAGAAAAAAAAAACGTTTACATTGAACGACATTAAACTAAAATCAATATTTTTAAGGTGATACAAATGAGCCACCAGCTTTAAATGTACATTTTAAACATTTATTTTTTTTTGTTCACGCCAGCTGCTTTAAGGGACTGGAGATCTGTGTGCTCCTTGGTTAAAATGATTGCGTCATAAGATGACTGGGCTGTGGGTTAGTGGGTGACATTTTACCTCGGTGTTACTGTTTCTTTTCATTGTTATTACGATCTTTTCTATTTGACCTGCAAGTTGTACACGCAGAGGGACCAAAGTTTGAATTAAACAATGGTGTTGTCTCTATCATTATCTTGAATGCGTGTCTATTTAAGAAAATGATGTAAGCTTGATTCGTTTTCTTGACTGCTTTTTTTTTTTTTTTTTTTTAAATTTTTTATTAATTTATGTTTGAAATGTTTTTTTACCGCACTTAAATTGTGAAAAGATTACCTACTTTCAACTGAAGCTGAAAAGTAAGGAAATATAAGTTTTCAAAGTTTTCTTTTTTGTTTTTTTTTTTTTTTTTTTTTTTTTTTTTTTTTTTTTTTTTTTTTTTTTTTTTTTAAATTTCTTAATAATTTATGTTTGAAATGTATTGTTACCGCACTTAAATTGTGAAAAGATTACCTACTTTCAACTGAAGCTGAAAAGTAAGGAAATATAAGTTTTCAAAGCTAAGTACAACGCTACCTAGGCATATATCTACAATAACTAATGTGGCTCTAATAGAGTCTATTGTAGCCTAAAAAATCAGTTGTTAAGGCCATAAAAATATCAACAAAATGTTTCGCGGTTATCATCACACTAATTCTTTGTGTTTTCATAAATTGCTGGCAAGATATCGCTCTTACGTATTTAGCCGAGTACCAAACGCACTAGTCTTTCCGTGCTGGTGAACTAATTATTTCGTTCGGTGACCAACCTCCCTCAACCCCATTTGTTTGTGTGTGGAAAAAGGGAGGGGGGGGGGATTTAGGGATTTTTTTTTACCGGGTCTCTTTAAATTGTCGTTCCGACGGGTCTCGGCGGAGCATCGCAAAAAAACATCTAAATTAGTCGCCAAAATCATAAAAGTAAACAGTTTCGCTGTAGACCTACTACATTAGTATTATACGAACCAGTGATACATGCACACGTGTGTTATTTCGTCAATAACAATGTTTATGAGCATGAAATGATGAATATTTCACGAAATGAATGAATTTAAAAAGCCTAAGTTTCCTTTTTTTAAAAAATAAAACAAAAATAATAATGGAATCATTACCATTCCCTATAATTATTCAATATTATTCACCTTTGCCTATGACTACATGAGCATGATGATGACAAATCAAAATGAATCTCACAAATGAATGAATTGAATTAACCTAGGATTCCAAATTTTATTTTTGAAAAACTTTTTTTACAATAAAAATGTCATTTGTCTCGCCCTAATTGAATTTTTTTGGAAATAAAATGACAAGTAGGTCATCATGCAGCTGTGAGCAGTTTTTGCAGAGTAGTCATATAAAATACGATGACAGCAGGACTTCGAGCAATAAGGAATATCGGATTGCCGGCCTAGAGACAGATAGTCACAGACAGTCTGACTTCTGGTACATAACCGAAAACCTCAATCATTTTCGGCCGAAACCAAAATTAAACCGAAAGTGAACTTTTCTGTTTCGGCCGAAACCGAAGCTAAGCCGAAAGTGATCAAATGGCGGCTTTCTGCGCCGAAGCCGAAGTTCGGTCGATCTCTGCTTAGGACTCAAACGCATCACGGCATAACAAGATTTTAATTTAATTTTTGTCGCTGAGGACACGGGTTTTAATTAACGAGTAACCATATCATGCTGAAAGCACCACAAGAAACGCTGCAACAGACACACACAAAAATAGGTGTACTCAAGTCATATCTAAAAACTAAAAAGAAATTATGTACTAAATCAGTGGTTCTCAACCTTCCTAGTGCCGCGACCCTTTAAAACAGTTTCTCATGTCGTGGCGCCCCCCGGCCACACAATTATTTTCGTTGCTACTTCATAGCAGTAAGGATATGTGTTTTCAGATGGTCTTGGGCGACCCCCCAAAGTGGTCGCGACCCACAGGTTGAGAGCCGCTGTACTAAATATTTGCACGTTTTCTATTCATGAAATTACTTTAAATTAAATTTCTTAAATATGTGCCTATATTTTTCAATAAGGATTTATATATCATTGCATTCAGTAAACCACAAACTTAAAATATTTGCTTTCTTTAGAAAAAAACAAAAAAAAAACAAAAAAAAGGTAGATAAATAGCCTACTATTTTAGGTTTTCTTGATCAACATTTGCAAATGGGGCATACATACGCTGGGTTATAAAGATGGGTGTTTAATAATATATAAATAACTTGTGGATAGGTGTAGACTTCATTTTTTTTTTTTAATAAGAGATATGAAACGACTTTTCAGCTCAATGCCTTCTTCACAAGATATTACAAAACACGAAATAACACATGATTTGAAAGTAATATCTTTAATTGAAATGTTCCTAGACCACAATGTAGGTCTCTCTTGTGTGTATAAAATAGTGTTCGTTTCAGAATGTAGGAGGAATCAAATTAAAAACTGCCTACCGGTGTCTTATCAATCAATAGTCCAAGTTCTTTGTTCATTCCGTATCATTCTTAGGCTTAAAATTTAACGTATTATGTATGTAACTTTACTTATATCATACAATCAAACGTGGGGGGTTTGTATTTAACAAATTGAGAATAAAAGGTGTATACTATATTTTAAAGTGCAGTTCATTCTATTTTTTTTCCCTTTATTGTGTCATGTTTTGTCCATCACTTTGGTGCTTAGCTTCTGTCTCATGTGTTGTTCAAAAAATATAATTTAATTTTTAAAAATGTTCTGACCGTAACAATAAAAAATGTTAACTGCCCTTTTACTGATTGAACGCCGATTTATTATTATTTATTTAGCTTTGAAAGTACTAGTGTAATTATTAGTTTTGGGGAACTCATTATACTATTTAAATATACAGTGTAGCCCAAAATATGATAACATCCATTACATCGGGGAAAAAACGTGTTAAAGCATACCTGGAGTATTAGAGGAATCTCCAAGGAGAA
Source organism: Lymnaea stagnalis (assembly GCA_964033795.1). Classification (NCBI taxonomy): domain Eukaryota; kingdom Metazoa; phylum Mollusca; class Gastropoda; family Lymnaeidae; genus Lymnaea; species Lymnaea stagnalis. Next base: position 826,846 of record CAXITT010000021.1, on the reverse strand, counting down.
AAAACTATTGCTTTGAACTTTTTAATCTTCAGATCTCATGATCTGTGGGTGAGTTAGTGGGCGAGTCAGTGGATGAGTCAGTTGATGAGTCAGTGGGTGAGTGTATTGATAAGTCAGTGAATGAGCTAGTGGATGAGTCAGTGAATAAGCCAGTGGGTGAGTCAGTCAGTGAGTTAGTGAGTCAGTGAATGAGGTGTCCTAAGCCGGGGATTGCGGGCTCCCGTCGGAGGTGTCCTGAGCCGGGGATTGCAGGCTCCCATCGGTGGTGTCATATTTCACACCGGAAGTGCGTATGGGGCGTTCAGTTTTCTTTTGTTTTATAGAAATAGTCTCAGTTTCTAAATTGTGTTATTAACATGCGCCATGTATTAATAGAGTTGAAGGGCGTGAAAAATGTGTGGCAGCCCTTATGTGGATGAAAATTGTATTATCGATCAAATATGTTGGTATTTGTTTACAATGATGGCACTAACGCTACCAGATGGCGCTGAATTCACTAAATAAAATTCCCGATGAACGCGCTTGTGGCTTTAAAGCAACTTTCTGTCGCCTAAGGAGATGAAGCGTTGGCCACCTAAGCCGGGGATTGCGGGCTCCCGTCAGACTGGTCCTAACCCCCTCTCCCCCAATCTCCCTCGCCCCAGCCTACCGGAGCTCTTACTTTGTGTCATCAAATCAGATGTGACCTTACAGGTCAGCACGAGGCAGACTGAACCAACTGAGCGACACGGTCACGTGCGACAACAACAAATTGTACTACAAAGCTACACAATTACATGCCCCATGGATTCACGAGTAGAAAGGAAGTCTTTAAAAAAGAAGTGTGTGGGGGCAGACCCAAATTTCCCATACATGCTACAAGCCCACAAGAAATGTGAAAACTATCTTATATAATTCTTAATTCAGACAATAATTTTTATGTGGATTGAGAGGACTGCCTAACAAAATGCTTCTAGGGCTGGCGCTAAACTTGCTTTATTTATTTTTTGCCACAACACGCAGACAATATGAGGTTGGTTTTATTTTCATTTTAATTGATAAAAAAATAAAAATAATAAATGATGTGACGTATTTACTGGCATTCACCTTGAACACTCGGCGTTCACAATTAGATGTCAGTGTATTTTTTGATGCATCTTCTTCTGCATGCGCTCTCATGGTGTCAACAGAAGCAAGACAAGCATGTGATATCACAGAGAGCGGGTGCTTTTTAGTGAAAGTGGTACGGATGGGTCTGCGCTTCGGGCATTGGAGATACCATGTGCTAAAGATAGCATATATGTGGCACTACGGGCATAGGAGATACTATGTGATAAAGATAGCATATATGTGACGCTACGGGCATTGGGGATAACATGCGCTAAAGACAGCATATATCTGGCGCTACGGGCATAGGAGATACCATGTGCTAAAGACAGCATATATGTGGCGCTACGGGCATTGGGGATACCATGTGCTAAAGACAGCATATATGTGGCGCTACGGGCATTAGGGATATCATGTGCTAAAGACAGCATATATGTGGCGCTACGGGCGTTGGGGATACCATGCGCTAAAGACTGCATATATGTGACGCTCCGGGCATTGGAGATACCATGTGCTAAAGATAGCATATATGTGACGCTACGGGCATTGGGGATAACATGCGCTAAAGACAGCATATATGTGGCGCTACGGGCATTGGGGATACCATGTGCTAAAGACAGCATATATGTGGCGCTACGGGCATTGGGGATACCATGCGCTAAAGACAGCATATATGTGCCGCTACGGGCATAGGAGATACCATGTGCTAAAGACAGCATATATGTGGCGCTACGGGCATTGGGGATACCATGTGCTAAAGACTGCATAGATGTGGCGCTACGGGCGGGCGTACTTCAGAAACCTATTCATAATTCTGGTCACAACTCTTTAATTGAATTTAAATAATCTTTATTATATATAAACATTAGTTTGGGCAATACATGGTTATTGGTTAGAAAATGGTTGGAATACGATCGAACTTTTAAGTATATTGATTAGACAATGTGTGTAAATAAATCAATAGGTATATGTTAAGTTTTAATGATGATAAGACAAAGTATACATTATGAATACGAACTTTTCGGCGACGGCTTTCATCAGTACAGCAAAAACATTAATACAATTATTAATAAATTTTACATAACATTTCCTATACCTAAAAATGAAAGAAAAGAATAAGAATTGGCACAAGTCCTTAACGAAAAGAAAGATTGCAAGAACGGAAAGAAACCGGATAGATGTATAATATAAGAACCAAACTTGAAAAAGACATATCAGTTATGTAACATTTTGAATTAGGTTACTTTTAGAGTCAACTTACCAATACTTTTTATAAATTTGTTTTCATATAAATTCTATCGGGTGTATTACTTGCTTATATACAATATGTTGGTAACCATTATGGTTAGCACTATAGAAAGGTTTAGAAACTGGGCAAAGTGCGTGTTTGTTAATTTGTACAGGTGTTCTCTAAAACGGTCTCCAAGGCGACGACCTGTCTCCCCTTTGTATGATTACCCCCACTTTTCACAAAGGACGGTGAAAATCACTTTGCGACTTGTGCAAGTTAAGAGCATCTTTGATTCTGAATACTTCCAGAGGGAAATTGATCTTCTCAACTTCCATCATTCATTCACACAGGACCATGAGTTACAGTGGTTGCGGTGCCGATATGTGCTGTAATAGCAAAGTGTTGTTTACATCAAAGTCCGTTTGGACAAAATACATTGTAAGAGTACAAGCTCTTGAGCACGCTTTAAGGAAACATAAAGTAACTGTACAAGCTCTGATATTTGTACCGCTAAATGTATAGTGCAGTGGTTCTTAACCTTTTTGGAGGTACCGAACTAACCAGTTTCATATGCGCATTCACCGAACCCTTCTTAATAGGAAAAATAAAATATGATTTTTTTTTTCCTCATTTTTTTTGGGCCTCCGCCGAACCCTTGAGACTGGCTCACCAAACCCCTGGGGTTCGATCGAACCCAGGTTAAGAACCACTAGTCTAGTGAAAAAAAAATTGTTATTTGTGTCCATAAGGGGAAAAAATGGATACACATCGTCTGACGAATAACCCCAATTGGTTATTTACGACAGTACAACGTCCTCCCTTAACGTTTTTAATAGAGTTTCAATGTAACCAGGGCAGCGTGTCACCAATACAAAGAGATGCACGGATTATTCAAATGTGCGCCTATGTAAATCGATAGACGACCTGTGCACTGGTAGTCAAGTGTTTGCAGAAACGCTTTTAATGTGCAAAAAAAACAACAACAACCAATTACTGAAGTTGGCACTTAAAGAAGGGATTTTTTTCCCCTTTTCCTAATTATTTCTTTAAATAATGACTGGGTCTGCAGTCTGCATGTAAAATTGAGAAAACGAATTAAGTTATATTTCAAAGAAAAGAAATCTCTGCAGTTTCCTTGAATAATTTTTAAAAAGTCTCAAAATAATTTCGGCATTTTTAGTATAGTAAGTTAGGAAAATGTAAGGATTCTATGCTTTACACCCAGTGTCTTATCTCCAACAATAGTTCAAGTAGGCTGCCAGCTAGGGTGTCGGATCTCGGGGTGGGGGTGGGGGGGCAAAAAACTATCTTTGCTCATTAAAATACCGCGCGTGTAAAAAATAAACACTCTCTTCATGGCGATATTTTATTTTTAATTATAAAATGAATGTGTAGTTTCAGAACAGCATGCGTGAAGATAGACATAGGCATCATCGTTATAATGGCTTGTCAAAAGAAGTGATGTTGCTTTACAAATGTAGGTCTCATGTCCAAGCACTATCTGGGAAACATCTCTTTTTCTTGACCAACAGCCTGGCCTGGGGAAACATCTCTGTCTTAACCAACAGCCTGTGGTGACAAATCTTTCTCTTGGCCAACAGCCTGGGAGACATCCCTTTCTCTCTCTCTCTCTCTCTCTCTCTCTCTCTTAATACTCAACCTGGGAGCCTACAACTGGGACACATCTTTCTCTTAAACCACAGCCCGGTGAAACATCTCTCTTTGAACTCATATCCTTATGGTCACAGTTTCTCTTGACCTATGCACAATCTGAAGGGAAAATATTTCTTGGTCTTCAGCTTGAAGGACACACCTTTCTCACACCTTTCTCTTGACACAGCCCTGGGATACATATTTCTCTTGACACAGCCTTGGGTATCTCTTTCTCTTGACACAGCCCTGGGTACACCTATCTCTTGACACAGTCTTGGGATAGATACATCTTTCTCTTGACACAGCCTTGGGATACATCTTTCTCTTGACACAGCCTTGGGAAACACCTTTCTCTTGACACAGCCTTGGGTACACCTATCTCTTGACACAGCCTTAGGAAACACCTTTCTCTTGACACAGCCTTGGGATACATCTATCTTTTGACACAGCCTTGGGATACATATTTCTCTTGACACAGCCTTGGGTACACCTATCTCTTGACACAGCCTTAGGAAACACCTTTCTCTGGACACAGCCTTGGGATACATCTATCTTTTGACACAGCCTTGGGATACATATTTCTCTTGACACAGCCTTAGGAAACACCTTTCTCTTGACACAGCCTTGGGTACACCTATCTCTTGACACAGCCTTAGGAAACACCTTTCTCTTGACACAGCCTTGGGATACATCTATCTTTTGACACAGCCTTGGGATACATATTTCTCTTGACACAGCCTTTGGATACACCTTTCTCTTTATAGGACACAGTTTTCATTGACTCATCTTTTCCTTATTCCAGAGCCTGGAAAAACACCTTTCTCTTGAGTAACAGTTTGAGGAACGCATCTTTCTCTAGCTAGACTCACGGCCAGAGGGTCACTATTTCAACAAGATCATTTCAAAATAAAAGATGCTGATAGAACATCATTGATCGGGTGTCAAGAATGGGAGGTTTGGCCAAGATTCGAATCAATCGGAGTTATCAATGGAACAGTTTTCTTGTGAACCGTTTTCAATAGCAGAAATAAAAAAAAAAACTATATCATCATTATTAAAATAGCCATATCCTAAAGAAATATAAATGCACGAATTTGTTCTAAGGCCGCCAAACTATGTAAGACTCCTCTCTTCCCACCCAACCCAAACAAACATAAAAATTATGTCATTTTTACACCTTCTAAAGAAAGCATTTTTACAGTAGCTCGTTAGGTGACACGACCTATCTCACCTCAGCAGTGGAAGACATTTGCACGGATCCATTCTCTATAACAATGTCGCCTATTGTGTTGTAGGCTTAAATTATTTTTAAGGGTTTGGGGAAAAGAGGGGGGAAGGGGATTTTTGTTGTTGTTTCTTTGTAATTTTTTTTTTTTTTTACGTGAGCTTTGATAGCTCAGAGTGAACGCTTTATAAGAAGACGGGGAACTAAGGTGGCGACTAAGGAAAGGTTTGGTCGTTGTGGGGGCCTCTTTATTCTGCTGTTAGATTAGGAAGACAATTTGTTTACATTTAATTTGTAGTGGCAGGCTAGAGCAGTTAGAGCAGAGAGCGCCATTAGACCTACGTCAACATTTTCATAACAAACCTATAGAATAGGGGCTTTAGGTATACACGGCTGCCTAGAGCGGCATATAGAATAGGGGCTTTAGGTATACACGGCTGCCTAGAGCGGCATATAGAATAGGGGCTTTAGGTATACACGGCTGCCTAGAGCGGCATATAGAATAGGGGCTTTAGGTATACACGGCTGCCTAGAGCGGCATATAGAATAGGGGCTTTAGGTATACACGGCTGCCTAGAGCGGCATATAGAATAGGGGCTTTAGGTATACACGGCTGCCTAGAGCGGATTTTTTTTTTTCACTTTAATAAATGTTGAAGTTTTTTGTTTTTTTTCATACCGATATTAATTTATTTTACGCGAAATATCATCATAAATTGAAATCGGTGCATTGTGAATTTCAAATGCTTGTTACCGTGTGATTTTCACAGCAATTACTCTACTCTCCCAATGTATTTGTGCATACCATTTTAAGTTAAACACGCGGCTACTTTGACACTATCGATTGTAGGGGGAAAAGTCACAGGAAAAAGAGTCACAGAAAAAAAGTCACAGGAAAAAAGTCACGGAAAAAAACTAATAAACTAGCCAATATACCAGGCGTAGCCCGGGACTGTCTCCCGATCCCATTGGTATCCCTATACCGTTGGTATCCCGATCCCTCTGGATCCTAATTCCGGTCGGCCCTGGATCCTATTTCCGATGGGATCTCGATCCCGTCGGTATTCCAATCCCGGTGGTATCTCGATTCTTGGGGGTTCTCGATTTCAGTATCCCGATCCAATTACGCTCCCATTCCCATTGGGAGACTGACCACATTAGGATAGCAATCCCGATTGGGATCACGTTTCCAAATGGGATACCATGTCCCATTGAGATTCCAACTCCATTGGGATCACTTTTCCAAATTGAATACCATATCACAATGGGATCCCGACCCCTGTGGGATCACGACCTTATTCCGATCCTTGGGGGTTACCTATTTCGGTTGATCCCGATCCCAATGGGATACTGATACGGTGGTTTCCAGATCCTGTCGGGATCCCTTTTCCCGGTTGGATCCCGTTTTTTGTTGGATCCCGTTTTCCGGTGGGATCCTCTTCTATCATAGGATCCCGTTTGCCCTATTTGATTCCATTACTCGTTGGGATCGCGTTACCGGTGGATTCCATTTACTCATTCCCTTTTAGGATCCTGTTCCTCGTTGGGATTTTGTTCTATGCCTATGTCGAACGAATCCACAAACCAACAAACAGTCACTTATATATATATATATATATGATATTATATATATGATATGATAATGATAACTGAGAATAATATCGCACCCACCTTTAATCCGCCGCTGTTAACTTAGTTTAGTTTTTTATACTTGCTGAAAGAGAGTTTCCCGGTGGTTCAGGGGAGAGTGTTAGGCAACTTTACCGATTTTAAAAGGAAATCTTCCATTTTGGAAAATGCCATTCCTGGGGAAACTCACCGGCATCGATGCACAGGACTTGTCATGACACTAGCAATGTGCAATTTACCTCTATTTCTCTCTCTCTCTCTCTCTCGCTCTTTCTCTCTCTCTCTCTCTCTTTCTCTCTTTCTCTCTCTCTCTTTCTCTCTCTTTCTCTATCTCTCTCTTTCTCTCTCTCTATTTCTCTCTCTTTCTCCCTCTCTCTCTCTCTCTTTCTCTCTCTCTATTTCTCTCTCTCTCTTTCTCTCTCTTTCTCTCTCTTTCTCTCTGTCTCTTTCTCTCTCTTTCTCTCTCTTTCTCTCTCTCTCTCTCTCTCTCTTTCTCTCTCTCTTTCTCTCTCTTTCTCTATCTCTCTCTTTCTCTCTCTCTATTTCTCTCTCTTTCTTCTCTCTCTCTCTCTCTCTCTCTCTCTCTCTCTCTCTCTCTCTCTCTCTCTCTCTCTCTCTCTCTCTCTCTCTCTCTCTCTCTCTCTCTCTTTCTCTCTCTCTCTCTTTCTCTCTCTTTCTCTCTCTTTCTCTCTGTCTCTTTCTCTCTCTTTCTCTCTCTTTCTCTCTCTTTCTCTCTCTCTCTCTCTCTCTCTTTCTCTCTCTCTTTCTCTCTCTCACACCAACACGCGCGGGCACATTCAAACAGACACAAACATACAGGCACACACATACACAGGCACACACATACACAGACACACACACACACATACACAGGCACACATATACACAGACACACACAGACACAACACACATATACAGGCACACACACAGACAATAACACACACAGGCACACACACACACACAGATATTCAATGTCAGGTTCACGTATCTGTCAATGATTAACATGTTGTAATTGCCTGAATCAGTTCTGTAATTATGGAGCATAGTTTATGTTACATTCAATTTTGCTATATTTATTTGTTGAATGTATGTAACAACTAAGAACTCGGCGAAAAAAAAAGGAGAGATTTTGATAAGGAAGCTCAAGATGATCGGATTCTTGACATAAGAAAAAAAGGAGAGTTTATTTTGTTAATCAGAGCTTAGATTCCATAATGTATTCCGTTAACGATCGATTTTTACAGTTAAAATAAATCTCACTGTGAGTCATTTTGGGTATTTGTCTGACATTAGAAAACTACAGAAATTTGATAAACATGAAGTTTTCAAAGAGTGCATGGATCTTCAGTAAAAATAATGATTAGCTTTAGAATCTGAAATTAAAGATCCATCATGCACTTACTGCCAACAGAACATTGTGATGAGTTATCAAGAAGAAAAACAGAAAAATAAAGCCCAATATGTATATTAGCCGATCCATGTCGAATAAGCTTGGTTGCTCCTTTTGCAATAAGAAATTTGATAACACTCATGAGAGCAGTTCCTAGTGCTGAGAGAAGCCTTTCGAATTTCAAACTGTCTTGAGACACAATAGATAGGAAGGTGTATTTCTGTGTGTCCCCAGACCGTTGTGTTGGCTTAGCTACAATATCCATAGGAAGAACGATTTCAGAAGAGTAAGATATATAAATAATTCAGGATTTTGCTTCTGCCAAAGCAATAAAGGCAATCCAACTTGAAATAAACTGGTAATGAATAGATACTTTAAAACTTTTATTAATTAGCCATTACATGATATTTATTTTTTAATTTTTTGGTAGCCTGCTTATTTTTTAAATATTTTTTTTTAGTACTTGACAGATGCAAGAAAACCCTCTCAATCTTGAATAATCAACCATTAGAAAGTAACAATTCTGATCTCGATTACAAACTTAACAATTTGAGTTTGACTATAATTTAAGCTACGGATATTATTAAAATAAAAAACATTCACTACATATTTTAATCATTCGGATTTATACTTCAATATGAATAGAACATTTAATTGCTTAGAGAGCTGAAAAGTAGTGAAGATAGATGACTGATCAACGTTTATGAATATAGGGGTGACGTTTTCTATTCTTGCCTATATGACACCAAAAAAAAAAATATAATAATAATAATAATTCTCTTAGGCCGACACTGATTGGTACGCCTTTGCATGGAGGGCTCTTGCATACATCATTACATTCTTCAATTCGGACCAACCCGCGGCCTTTCGTCTCCATGTGCAGGCCTTCTTTCTGCTGATGTAAATTCAGCTACCGGCGCACATGGCCCTCTCAAATAAAGGGGAAAACGTCAGCAACACGCACGCCACCGTCACATGTCGTCACTTAAATTATTCGTCCCAAACTTTTGTCTCACTCACAATAATACATCATCATAGAATGGTGAACCCACCTTACCCCCCCCCCCCTTTTTTTAGATGCAGGACGTATTTTCTTAATGGTCCCCAAAGTAGTTTGTTTAAGTTTAAGTCCGATATATGATTTTTACACCCCACGCCACTGTTAACGAATGGGTAATTGGACCTCAAACGCCTTACTAACATTATTTTCAGAAACGGCTGCAAAATGATCTGCATAGCATTGAAGCTTATGCGAGAAAGTGGAAAATGGCTGTGAACACCGAGAAGACGTTTTACTCTAAGTTCACGAATGGACGAAAGGCGCTTAAGGTCGATGTAAAACTCTCCATAAACGGAAAAGATCTGGTATGGGACAGGACACCAGTTTACTTGGGTGTGAGGTTGGACCAGAAACTCCGACTTCACAACCATGTACACGAACTGTGCGCTAAAGCTTCACGAAAACTAGGTCTGGTGAAAAAGTTGGCCTGCACTAGATGGGGCGCAGACGCAAGGCTGCTGAGATCGCTCTATCTCAGCAGTGTGAGGGGGGCCATGGACAACAGTTTGCCTGTCCAAACCTTCGCGAGTCGCACGGCTCTGGAGGAACTGGACCGCATAAAAAACCGAGCTCTAAGGTTTGTATGCGGGGCAATACGAACCACGCCCACGGCGGCAGTGGAAGTCATGTCAAAAGTCGAGCCGCTCGAGGTCAGGCGGGAACAGGCAGTCCTTACGACGGTGGAACGGTACCGGCGTATGGAGAGAGAAGAACCCTGTTTCTAACTGCAGGACAAATGGGTAAAAAAAAGTCCAGATTGAAGAGACCATCCTTCATGGACACGGTGGACAGTCTCGAAAAAGACGTAATTTTATTCGGAAACAGGGGGAAAGTGAAAGTGATCCCCGCGCGGGGACCTCACAAAAGCCTATCCCGGCCAGACATTCGACTAGACATGATCAACACTAATGCCCACAAAAACAGTCCTCAACCAGAACCATCAGAGGCTGTACGTAACACGATCAACGCCTACCCGGACAGTCTGGTTAAAGACTTCACGGACGGCTCATGCTTTGCGAGGGAAAAGCGTAGTGGCTACGGTGCCCTTATCCAGTATCCCGCAGAGATAGCCCCACCCGAGGAGCTATCAGGCCCAAGCGGAAGCAACGCAACGAGCCTCGGTGCGGAAATTGAGGCGATACTGGTAGCTCTCAAAAGGGTCCACCAACGGCTAGCGAACCTTCCCGGACGTAGTGGTCTTCACCAACTCTAGTTCAGCTCTCGAACACAGGGGGGGGGGGGGGGCTCGGTGGGATCAAAAATGGTCACAGCCATTTTGGAGACAGTAAGTAATATCCATGCGAAAGGCTCTAAGGTAGTTCTACAGTTCATCCCTTCGCACTGGGAAGCGTCGCTTCCTGACAGGGCAGACTTCCTAGCCAAAGAAGGCGCGGCCCAACCCCAACCAGACAAACCAATGACTCAGCTGGGAGTCACGGCTTGGATCAAAGACCATTTCAAGGACAAATGGCACAGAAGGTGGTACACGGCGGCCACTGGACGACAGCCTTACCAGAAAATGCAGCGGCCGAGCAAACTTAGTCGTGGAGAACAAAGCCTTATTACTCAAATGAGGACTGGACACTGGGCGACGCGCAGCTATCTCCATCGACTTGACAACAGAAGGGAACCATTGTGCCGGTTATGCGGACTAGAAGAGGAGACAGTAGCCCACTTGGTGGTCACCTGTCCGAGTAGTGGGACGGGGGCCGATGGTAGGAATCCGGAGGCCTGCCTAAATGAGCTCCTTTAAGGTAGCGCCCAGCAGATGAGGCGTGCCGCAAAGATCGTATCAGAGGTCCTAAGAGATTGAATCTCGACCCTTTAGAGTATTGAACTTTATTAGTGATTAGAAACTCCGAGATTTCCCCTCAGGACGGCTATCGCTAGAAAGGGAGGAAACTCACATCGCCATGCTTGCGGTGGTGTCACACGGATCCTACCTCTGCGCGGTGTGGGAGATTAGTAGGGAGTCAAACTCCTGAAGCCAAAGGATCCACGCAAAACGCATGACTTCCCACGCAACTGAAGTTGCGCGCTAACATGATTACGTGTCGCCGATAGTGGATATGAGGCTTGGGTTTCTTTAAAACCCTTGCTGAGGATTAAAAACATGCGGCCTTGAGAAAGCCGCTCCTAGGCGACCGTTTCGTCCCGACACAGTACCGATCGAAGCACTCCCCGAACGGTGGGGTGAGGTAACGCAACACCTCCCCGGAGAGGAAGCAAAGCCATTCTGACCCACGTCCTCACAACTCCTAGGAACGGTGGGAGAAAGTTAAGCTTGAGACTACTCCCGGAGTGGAGGTAAAGCCGTACCACACCAAGGAACGTACGGCTCCCTGGGCGGTGGGGGAGGCAACGCAACGCCATCCCCGGAGAGGAAGCAAAGCCGTTCCAACCCAACGTCCACACCGCAAGACTCATTGGGCAAGGGGGGTTGTGACGCAAAACTGTCCCCTCATGAGTGGAAGCAAACTGCCCAGAAATCCTTTTACTCGAGACCGTGCTGCATGGCCGGAGTCCCTAGGGACTACTAGGCTATGTTTCATGGCCGAGGTCCTAAGAGATAGAATCTCGACCTCCTAGTTATTGAACTTTATTGAATGTTATTAGTGATTAGAACATGTGTTTTGTTTTACAAAAAACGGGACATTTAGGCGTCCCGATACACTTTTTCGGGACAACAGGTACGATTGTGAAATCCCGTTTTACGGGACGTTTGGTCACCCTAGGCTATCCTGAAGTCGGTCGTGAAGAAACCCAGTGTACGACCAACGTAAAGATGATAAGTTGTCGGTATTTTAGAATATATGAAAACGATTTCTCACTTGTGGCCGTGGCCACATTTTCAAGTATGATGATAGGAAAGGAATGCTTTATTGTAATCTGAATGAGAACTTACGAAATGAACTTTTGTCTATAGCACCTGCAAGTACATGCCTGGATGGAATGCCGAGAGTCCTCTAGTGCTGTGACTGTCCCAGACCTTCTGTACAAGTATGTGTATCCATTCAACGTTTAACTTCGTCTGGTAAGCTGGTGCACGACACGGCTGTCAAGGCTCCCTTTCAAGATGTTATGTGTCAAAAGTCCAATGAGACTTCTTGTACATCGTTTACAGTTTCAAATGACACTGAATCTTTTAGACTATGACGATAAACGAACATGTTCAATACAAGATCTAGTTAAAAGATGTTATGACTCGTGACTCTGAACAACACAAGATCTAGTTAAAAGATGTTATGACTCGTGACTCTGAGCAACACAAGATCTAGTTAAAAGATGTTATGACTCGTGACTCTGAGCAATGCTTTTGCAGAGGCGGATTACTATTGAGGAAAAGAAAGTCTGTGTCTGACCCGTTGGTTACCCGGGGTACAGAAAGGGGGAGGTGGGGGGGAGGGCAAACAGGTATAGAATGACAGTTCAGAGCCAAGTAGCTCAGTTGATTGTTAAGAACATTATTTACAATGCCGGATCATGTTATGTGCTCCGTGTATTCCACCCAAGCTGAAAGTGACACAATCTTTTGACTCTATTGGCTGAGTGGTTCTAAATGTCCGTTTCGTCCCAACAACTATAGCACATTAGTTAAGATTACAAAATCAGAATTTCTCTGAATCGAGACAATCTAAACACCGTACTGGAGATCATGGAAACACCGTGTGGAAATGGGAGGGGTTAACTGAGATCATAGAAAACCATGTTGAAATGCAATGTGTTGATTGGAATCATAGAGACGCCGTAATGGGTTGATTGGAATCATAGAGACGCCGTGTGGAAATGCAGTGGGTTAGTTGAAATCATAATAAAACGTATCATTTAAACACCGCGTGGAAATGCAATGGATTTATGGAGATCATAGAAACACCGCGTGGAAGACGTATAGGTTAAGGTGCATATAGTCTTAAGATTTTGATTACTCTTCAGTGTCTGTATGGGGAGCTTATACGACTCTCTCCTCACGGTGTAATCTAAACGGGAAGGGGCTCGACGGTTGTATTTTCAGTGTCATTTTATTTATTTATTAATTAGTGGATCTTTATTTTACACAAGCTTTTTCATCCTCATTGTAGTAATTAGATGTATTTTACTACAATCTGAAGTGCCCCCCCCCCTCGGGGGGGGGGCATTTCTGAAATAATCACTGGTTGACGCCAAACCTAGCTACGCCACTGCCACTGACCATAGTCGTCAGATTTTTTTTATTAATTAGTGGATCTTTATTTTACACAAGCTTTTTCATCCTCATTGTAGTAATTAGATGTATTTTACTACAATCTGAAGTGCCCCCCCCCCTCGGGGGGGGGGGGGCATTTCTGAAATAATCACTGGTTGACGCCAAACCTAGCTACGCCACTGCCACTGACCATAGTCGTCAGAGGTTAGGCATTCAAAATTAGTTGTAGATTGTAGTATAAAAACTGAGTATGTATTAAAATAAACAAAGCTCATTCTCATTATTCTGATATTCTTTTACTTGATTTTGAATCTATTAAATTTAAAAAAAAATGAAAGCTAAATTTTAAATATAGTAATATAGGCATAGGCTATAGGCCTAATAAATATTATAAATGTTTCCATGGCCATAGTGACCATGACCATCATAGGCATAGGTTAAAAGTTATTATTAAATTAATATTAATTAAAAACTCGAAAGCGTTAATTTAATGTGTATTTAGTTATTATTCATATTTAAAAAATAATATCGAACATCTGTTCTCTGAAATATTCTCAACTAATTTAAAATTGAGTTAATTTTAATTATTTCTATAAATGACTGTGTGACTTTCAAGAAAAAGAGCGTTTCATCTTTTTTTCAACACAACAACAAAAATCTCGCGAAAGGGAGGTAATCCTCGTGCACTTTAATTTTCAGTCCGGGGGACAAGAAAATTAGTAAACGTTATAAAATGAAAACAAAGACTGTAAGACAAGATCTGTAAAGATATTATTTTTAAAAAGGATTGTTTTTACCATTGTTAAAAATGGACGAGAATTGTGGCCGTTTTAATTATGTTTATAGCTCTGAACTTGATGCTGAGTTCGAAATAAAGATGTAAGTTCAAGTTGACTTCAAATTTTAACTAGTTCAAGACATTCAATTTCAAGTTGTAATAAATGTAAAATAAAAATGTAAAATCTCAGCCTCAACAATCAACGGGCTCCTTCATCGTATAATTATTACTAATCACCATAATTATAATGTATAATAGTATTTTTATAGTCACTCATACTCATATTATAGTAATTATAGCTAGTATAGAGCCGTCGCGTGAGCCCTGCTACCATTGCAGGTGGCTTCAGGAGCCCAAAGCTGTGAAGACTGTGAATTGGAAATTGGAACAAAAATTAATAGAAAGTTAAAGTTAATGTATTTTAATTTATTTAAGTTGCATAAAATAAGAAAACAACAATAAAAAGTGACAAGGGGGTCTCTATGTCTGTATAAAAATGTCATGTGATGACACAAAGTACAGTGCTGCTGGGTAAATTAGTTATTAAGTTATTAGTAGTAGGCTAAGTCAAGTCACTTGTAAAGTTGTAAAGTGACAAAAAGACTAGTCACAGTCACTGAAAATAATCTTAAATTTGTATTTATTTTTATTGGCTAAGTATTAATCAGTTTTAGACATGGCATGGTTATTTGGATCTTATATTATGAAGGGAAGCGTTATCCACACAGCTCTGTGAATAACGTTGAGCGTTATCGGCAGACCGAGATCTGCGAATAACGCCGAGCGTTATCGGCAGACCAAAATCTGCGAATAATGCAGAGCGTTATTGTTAGTAATAACGCCGAGCGTTATCGGCAGACCAAAATCTGCGAATAATGCAGAGCGTTATTGTTAGACAGAAATGTTCCCATAATTACGCACATTTCTAGAAATAATTAAGATCACATTCCAAGCCGGGGTAGGGGTGTAGTTTTAAGTAGTGTAGGATAGATGAGATCGTTAATGAGAATGGCACAAACACATCTCAAAACCGAAGCTACCGGTATGCACAAGTTAAATTTTAAAAATTTAATAGGCCTAACTATAGCCTATATATTGGATATAGGACAATTAATTGTGCCTACATCTGCTCTGTTAGGGGCCAACATATTCGACCTATAGAGTGTTACTAATAGATTCAGTCAAACCTCCTACTCCTAGACATAGCTAATTTTCTGGTATTTCATATTAAATGTTATACCAGTAATAAAAATGGTACCGGTATTCTTCATGTAGACTCAATTTCACCCATTGTAGAGATGTCTTTAAATGCTGTCAAAGCTTGATAGGATATCGTTTAGTTTTTTTTAAAGCACTATGATATATCACGTAGTCCAGAAATGTTCTGACAGAAATATTTGACATGCCGTGCAACAGTGTTATGATGCAGAGAGGTGTCTCCATCAGGCTGCCATCTGAGAGACGGGGAGGGGCATATAGGCCCTACATCGATAATAACAGAATCTAATCCTGTTTAAGGCTAGTATTTTTTCCTGATCCTTGAGGGTTTCCCTAAGTCTACCCAGCTCTGGCCTTAGCTGGGGAAAAGTAAAGCTGGCTGGTTATTGCGCTGGCAATACACTCACACTTACTTGTAAATGCTGCTTCAATTGCCCCAAGGGAACTTTACTTCCCAAAGACTCGCAATGCATCCTACGATCAGCAGGGTTCCAATTAATTTTTGTATGCTTTTTTTTTATATTTAGACCCATAGTTACAACAGTGGCAGTATGGCTTTTTGTTTCAATTATCAATATTTTTTTTTGCAAGAGCTAAAATTGTTGATGTCAATGATATTGATGTGATGTGTTTTAAGTACGGTACCGGTATGTTCATTTCATTGTCATAACTAAATGTTATTTCAACTATTTCTGGAGCGGCATATTGTGTCCCTACTTATTATGATACTTATTAGAAAATAAAATGAAACAAATAAAACGTGACATATTTTTTCAGCTAAACATTAATACACAACTCTGAGATCTAAAATATTTGAATAAGTAAGTTATTAATAAGTATTTGTTTATTAGAGAAAAAACAAATGGATGTTAAAGTCTATGAGTGGAATTATACAAAGAAAATTAAACAGTCAAAAGAGCTAAAAGTATATCACAATGTACAGTTAGAACAGCTGTATCTGACTTAAACATGGTTTATGCGGCTCATCTGCATGTCCATGTTGTTTACAGTTTTTTTATGAAACTTGAATGAACATTCTAACAAAATAGATTGAAACTTGTAACATAAGTAACAA
The DNA here is from genome assembly GCA_964033795.1 of Lymnaea stagnalis. NCBI lineage: Eukaryota > Metazoa > Mollusca > Gastropoda > Lymnaeidae > Lymnaea > Lymnaea stagnalis. The sequence continues at coordinate 810,319 of CAXITT010000021.1, read as the reverse complement.
AACTATATGAAAATAATAATAAAACTATGTGAACAGAATAAGAGAGCTATATGAAGAATATTATTATAATATAACACTACGAAATAACCATTAAATATTTTTTTTAAAAATCTTATTTATAAAAATGAGGCTTCCCCGACGGGGAATCGAACCTATGTCTGCCGGGTGACTGACCACTACACTATCGAAGAGATGTCTACTTACGAACTTTGTATTTTATATTCATAATTTAATTTATCACATTCTGCGAATAATGTCGAGCGTTATCGGCAGACCGAAATCTGTGAATAACGGCGAGCGTTATCCGCACAGCTCTGTGAATAATCACTTCGTATTATGAAAGGTTGGGCCTACATCATTATAATATTTTAAGTTATATATTTTTTATTTACAAAATGAAAGCTAAATCGGAAGGTGAAAGGCTAACTGTAATAAGTAGTGTAAGGTGAAGCTGTATAAAGTCCTATGTTTTCTAATTCTTTACTTAAAGTCATTTAGCATGTTATGAACTTAACCCAATTCTGTGCCATTTTGTCTCATTCCCGGGAAAGAAAAGATAAAGAAAATTACCTTTATTAATCAATTATCAATGGTAGAAAATGTAAGGTATTAACAAACTATTTTCATTAAGTTAAACAGGCGGTTACGCAAAGCCAATTTCAAACATCTTTATGTGTCTTCTTCTCTTATACAGAGGGAGCTTGGAAGGAAAGCGTAACAGACCAAGTTATCAAAGTCTTATAGATAAAGATTCGGTTGGTTACTTCTCTGGCTCCTACCAGGAAGAATGTTCAGATCTATTTGTTACTGTTCAAGTATTTAATAATGGAAGGCCAATTACATTACCAGTGCAGACATCTCACAAATCTTTCACAACACGCTGGAAGTAAGTCATATATCATATATAATATATAATAATAAATTGGGTTGTAATATTCTTTTTAACTAGTGAAATCTCAAAATAAGATACTGTTAATCAAGTTAAAGTAGTTATGAATGATGTCAAGGTGTGTCTATCCAAAAGTTTACTCACCATTTAAAAATTGTAAGTGTTGACTTTAAAAGTTCAACCCATTGTTTTTTATGCTTGTTTTAGTGAGGGTAATAAGGAGAGAGACTGCAATCAGGTTAGTACAATATAAAATGAGTAAAACAGAGTAGGGTTAAACCTGAAAAAATAAACGCAACAAAACAGCGAACGTGTACGCAGAAAGCCGTCGTCAGCGAACAAAACAACAGAAAAAACGGTATAAAAATAAAAATAAGAAATAGCACTTAGCTGTGAAGTAGTATCTGTCGGCAGCAAAAGAAATGACAGCGACACGTTCGCTGTTTAGTTGCGTTTATTTTTTCAGGTTTAACCCTACACTGTTTTACTCATTTTATATTATTTTAGTGACCTTTCTAAATGGTGAATTAAATATAGGATTTCTAAGTCAATTACAAAAAAAAAATTGTGTCTATTTTTACATTCAAATTTATACATTTTTCAACAGTTGGAATGAATGGCTGAATCTACCAATTAAGTTTAGCGACCTTCCTCGGGATGCATTGATTACCTTTACTATTTGGGACTATTATGGGACTGAAGGCATGATACCAATTGGAGGCACCACTATCTCTGTCTTTGGGAAGCGAGGGTATGCTAATTTGGAAACTGTCATTTTATTTTGTCAGGAATCAAGGGTTTTTTAAGTTAAAAATTTCATTTTGCAAACTATTTTAAAGTAATCTACTAGGGAACATCATGGGGTTATTAAAAAGGCAAACAAAGCTAGATGAACATCTATTATTGACCTATAGCGACTTTTGATTTAAAACTATTCCACAAGCATCACAATTTGAAGCATCAATATGAAAGGTGAAATTGTTTTTTAATTTAACCAGTTGAACCAGTGAATTCAGAAATTGTTGAAGCAGCAGTCAAGTATAAGTCATGCTCAACTTGACTATAGGGAAAGATCTGTGGTGCTCTATGAATAAATATTTATTCACTGTTGCTTTAGGCAAACGCTGTGGTACAACATTTAGACTTAAGGTTCAGGTTTCTACTTGGTAACTCATTCTCTTTTGTTCTGTGCAAGGTCTGATTTTGACATCTGAATAACTGTTCTCTGAGTTGAGTTGTCCTTGCTGGCTTTGGTATCCATCCTTCATTAGTCCAGTTGCCTGGCCTGCATCAGTGTCAAAACCAATTGCATTTTGCCTTTTTTTTTTGGTCAACGATTCCATTGCATATGTTACAAGGTGGCAGCATGATGAAGTTTACAGAGAATAAACTGATGAATGAGTTAAAAAAATAAAGACAAAACAAATACTTGAAGAATTAACTGATGAACATGGTACTTCACATCCTTTCAAAACATTTAGGACACATTAATCTGCCAATAATTTTTCGATCATTTAAGAAAGCTATCTAATAAGAAGAGATTTACAAAACAGATGCTAACTTTTGGTAAAAAAGCGGGTTAACATACAAGCTTATATTTTTATTGAACTACCTCTAGAAATGGAACAAGTTTTGTTAATTGGTAACTTATTACATCAACACGTGTAAAATATATCAAATTTCTTATGTATTTCTGTTTCTATTTTAATGATTGTGGGTTGTTTTTTTTTCAGTACTCTGCGAAAAGGCATGCATGATTTAAAAGTTTGGCCAGATCGCAAACCAGACCCCAGTATGGAATCAGCAACTCCTGGTAAATCTAAAGATTCAAGTGACAGAATGAGCCAATTATCCAAAGTAAATATAAATAATATTCAAATTAAATAATATTACTAATATACCAAAGGTTAAATTTTCAAATAATTTTTTTCTATTAAAAGTATCATTTCTCACTTACTGAATAGTAGCCTAAAATTAGTCTGTTTAAAATCTTGTCTTTATTAGGTGTAAAAGATTATTCCTTATAATAATTTTGAGTAATTAAATGGTAGTTTGAAGTTGATGTTTTTTTTTAATCAGTTGGCAAAGAAGCACAGAGATGGACACATGACAAAAATAGACTGGCTAGATAGACTCACATTCAGAGAAATTGAACTTGTGAATGAACAAGAAAAAAGAGATTCAGAATGCATGTATCTTATGGTGGAGTTCCCCCGTGTTCACTTTGAGAATCTGAACTTCTCCGTTGTCTATTTTGAAAAGGTTGGTTTTTTAAATGATCACTTTAAAGGGTTTAAAAACTAATTTGTCATGAACCTGTAGAACTTAAAAGCGAGGAGTCAAAACTATTCAAATAAATCAGTTTTTAAATAGATGAAAAGGCATGTACTGCAGCTGCATTATAGTTGGGATGAACTATTCTTAAGAGATTTTATCTAAGACTATTTTAACCTTGTTTTTATATTAACAAATTATTTTCGTATCGAATGTGCTCAGGAAGGAGAGCGGCCCTATGAGTTTCGAACACAGGCTGAGGTAGTGACAATTCATGATCCTGAATTATTAATGGCAAGTAAAAGTGCTTTAAATTGGGATGTCATAATTAGCTGAACTAATAATAGGTAATCAAACATATGCTTCCCATGATTCAATCAGACTATTTTAAAAGAACTAGTCACATTTGTCACGCTAAGTGAGAATAATAAATATGTGGCATCTTGATTATATTCATTATTTCCATCTTCTAGTTATACAGTTAGTTTATTTGTTTGAGTCTTAAAAGTTGCCCTAATTTTTATATGTTAATCGCACATAGTGTAACTAAACAAACCATAAATAATGTGCATTACATGCACTAAGCTATGACACAATCTGTAGAAAAGTTATTTATATATTATCTATGTTGAGAGAATGTAACTTTTTTTATATTTTGTAATCAGGAGAACATTGTAGAAAGTAAACACCATAAATTAGCTCGAAGCCTACGGTCTGGCCCTAGTGACAAAGATCTCAAACCAGATGCAAGCACAAGAGATTTGCTCAATGTAAGATTCTCTAAAATTGTTGATCCTCTGTTTAACAACAGCAACTCTTCTGTGTTATTCAACTCATTAACGCTGACAATTATTAGCTCCCCTCTGCTTATATACTTAAATTTAAACGAAGATCGAATATTCTAATCTCTATGAATCACACTAACTATTTTAAGGTTTTCCATTTCTGTGCATTGCTTGAAATGTAAGAACATTATTTCCTTCTTCTATTTATACAATTATTATCTTTTGTGCATTCTTTGCAGACTATTGTTGGCTACCCTCCAACTAAAACCTTGTCATCTGAAGAGCAAGATTTGGTCTGGAAATTTAGATTTTATTTATCATCACAGAAAGAGGTATGCTTTGCATAAAGGTTTTCATTTCGATGGAGCTGATTTTATATTGTTTTAATATAGGTCTTAAAAATAAATCAAGCAGATAAAATTGAAATAATTTATCATATTAATTCTACAAAACTGATATGGTAATTTTTCACTTTAAGCTCATTTTTTTAAAATTGATTTTATATGCTGGTACTTTCATTCTTCATTATTTATAACAACCTTATATTAAATTGCTTAAAATATAATGGGACAGAGTGAAATTTCCATTTTTATTTTAGTATAAAATGTGACAGAAGCAAGTTAATAATGATCTAAAGAGGCTATATTATTACTTTGTTTTTACAATTGTTTTCTTTCAAAGGTCATGTAATAACTTGTTTTTGAAAGGGTTTTTAAGTTACACAATTCTGATTTTCCATCTTTTGTAATCTAAAATTTGATAATTTATACAAATTATAATTTTTAAATGTTTTTAAAGGGTAAATTTGAAATGTGCCAATAAAATAAATGTAACTATTGGAATAATTTGTTAGGCCCTAGCCAAGTTTTTGAAAAGTGTCAACTGGAAATTGGCCCAAGAATCAACAGCTGCTCTTGAAATGTTACTTTTATGGAGTCCCATGAATGTAGAGGACGCCTTAGAGCTTCTGAGTCCGGCATTCTCACACCCCAGAGTGAGGAAATATGCCATCATGAGATTGAGACAAGCTAATGATGAGGTATTTTGCATTGAGGGGAAATTTGTTTTTTTTCAAATTTCAAACTCTTTTGATACCGGTAGGTAAAAGATTGAGCCTGCATATTCCACGAGTTAAGGGATGAATTGTTGGTGAATTTTGGAATTTCTACAATTTTAATGACATGATTTAAACATGCAGATCCTGTGTCCTACTCCCTGTGCCACCCATCTAAATCATTACTTGAATCACCCTGTCTCTCATTCTTCAATTGTTAATTTTATTTCGCCCAACAAGATTTCTTCATATTACTTATTTGGTATTCATGGTGCTATTTGGTTTTGCCAACTACAAACATCCATACAATGTTTACATTTTTTTTTGTCCCTCCATTTGTATGTAGGATCTACTCTTGTATTTGCTACAACTTGTGCAAGCCCTTAAATATGAAAACTTTGAAGAAATAAAAAATCGGAGCGACAGGGATTTTGTACCTTTGCGACCAGAATTTGACACTGGTGGAAGAGATTCTGATTTGACATCATTGATGGCCTTAGAGCCAGTTACAGGCTTAGATCAACATCCCCTGTCACAGTCAAATATAACTTCTTCGTAAGTTGCCTGAGTTTCTTGTTTGTTATTAAGCTATAAACACGAGTGTCCGTTACTAACATTGAAAAATAGCTAATATGAATTCTCCTATGCCTAGTGCACAGACCTTAACTGATAGACTGTTAAGCTAACATGGGCGTGAGCTGCTATGTTCAAAATATTAAACTTCAACACAGTGTTTACATACCTCTCTTTGTTTCTTCCTCTAAACCAACTTCCAGTAATTGAATAGTATTTATGGCGAACTCCAAACACTTAAGTTTTTTAACTGTATTCTATTTCTTATTTTCTTCTTTTGTCCTGTCTGCTGAATCGGGCTCTTTTCCAAAACATTCTCTTTTTTTTTTTTCCCATCTTTATTTTTCAAGCTTCCACATACATTTTTCCACTGTTTCCTTCGCACAGCTTGAACGCAGTCCTTCATTTATAATCCTGACATTCATTGGCTGTGCATCAATAAATTAAGAGCAGTGCTCTTCAGGAAAAACAAAATAACAGCAGTGTTTGGTGTGATTATCTGGCAGAGTTTAATACAATCAGTCCATGGCGAATTATTTACAAAAATAAACATTCACCATTGATGTAATCAGTCCTGTTTGATGTTTTAGTCTTATGAAAATAGAATGGTTATTGAGTTTTTTTATTCCAAATGTTTTGTTTTTTTAAGAACTCTGTTTTTTTTTTTTTGCTTTGATTTGTCCAACAAAAATTATTTCGAATTTTTTTCAAATATTTATTACAGAACTTCTAGCTTAGAGGAAGAAACAAAAGTGAGGTATGTAAAAATTTCTAATTGTATCAACCATTTTAAAACAGAATTTATTACAGCTTTTAAATAATTGCTGGTACTTTTTTTGTTCCTTGATTGGATTTAATGTCTTATTGTCATTTACATACATGCTATAAATATGATTCTATTTTGTAAACATTCAAAAGTGTCCTAGTAGAGTACATAAAGTCATGAAGCTCTTTAAAAATTGTATTTTTCAGATCAGATTCAGCAACAACAGAAGAAGAAATATTAGATGCCATGAATAGTGGACCTTCTTCTGGTAAAAATGGCATGTCCCTATCTGCTCTTGATGATGAGGTTTGTCCTAGTATAGAAGCTATGCTTTACTCTGTTCACTAAAAAAATGTAACTTAATATTTTAAGTCTTGGCTACATGGTCAACTCTGAATAAGATTGCTTACAAGTTTAGTTCTATATGAATATCATCTCATGATGCAAGTTATACTAGTACATCCGGGGTCAAACAGTGCACTAAGAGGCACAGTATTTTAAATTTTGTATCTGTTTCAGATGGATCTTGCAACATTTCTCATCTCAAGAGCTTGCAAGAATCCAGTCATCGCAAATTACTTTTATTGGTAAGTGACTTTAATTTCAATTATTTATAACGCATGAAACGATTTCACATACAACCATTTTGATTTGAAAATATACGAGCTGAAACATTTCTTTGAGCTTCTGCTTGATTCTCTGTTGCAGGTATTTAGTCATTGAGTGTGAGGATAACAAAGACATTCAAAAAGAAGAAGTTTTGAACATGTACAAAACTGTGCTCAAGAGATTCAGCCTTGCTCTCAGTAAAGTAAGTCTTCAAGAACCAAAAAAAATTTTCTAAATGTCAAAACATTTTCTTGCTTATATGATATTTTAACTTTGATGTGATGTATTGACGAAGGCATAACAGTGAAATAAACAAGTTACACCTTTGAGTATATGCAGGTAACAGCTAAATAATGTGGATCCGTTTGTCTCCCTGTTTTCAAAGTGCCATGAATAATTATTTAAAAATTCAACTTTTGTGTAACTTAAACTTGTGAAAATATAACACACTAACCCTTTGTATTGATCCCCATGTGTTATTCTGGTAAATTAAAAATTAAAACTCCATTTTTTGGTCACGCCCTCATTGCTTTCCAGGGGCCCCCACAAAGTAAGAAACAGAGGGCCATCTTGTCTAGGCAGCAAACATTATTGAAAAAACTTTGCACTTTGGTGGAGTCTTTAAAAAATGTTGGTAGTCAGAGAAAAAAGGTTGGTAGTAAATGGTAGTTGGCATTTGCAGTGTTAATTTATAGTTAAAATGTTTTTTGAAAAGTCTAATTTATGATGTTAGCGAAATCTTAAACTTGACTTAATTTATCATCTGGGGTACTGGTAAGTAAAGTTAATAACTGAAAGCTTTATGAAACAAACAAGCTAAATGATATAATTTATTTGGAGGATGTAAACTAAAAGGTTCTTCTCTATTTTCATCAATAAAAAAAATATTTTAGTTAATCCCAACAAATTGCAATCTTTCCGATTTGTAGCTTATACTTCAATCCAAATCTGACAAAAATGTGTAGGACTTGTGATACTGACAATTTTGTTGAAGTTCTTGAAGTATATTTTTTTGGCCACCCCTAAACTGTACAATTCATTGCAACTCTGATCATAATTGTTTATCAAGCTAAAAGAATTTCATGTTCATTTAACAGATAGAGCACCTACAAGCCATGCTTCACAAGCCAGAGTTCTCAGAGATGCTCAGCAGTGAGCCCATACCTCTTCCACTGGACCCTTCAGTTTTAGTCAAATCTATTGTGCCTGAGAAAGCTAATGTGTTTGCTGTGAGTTGTATAGTAATGATGAGTTAAATATTGCAATTGTATTGCAGTGAAGGAAAGAACCTCAAGGCTTCATTTACTTAAATGCATATTTCTTAAATGAACTAAATGATATCCTTACAGTGGCATTAATTTCAACATATCTGGTATATAATTTTATGGGAATGATTTTAGTTGCTTATCATGTTATAAATTATATTTGTATGTATTTTATCTCTGACATTCCAAAAATACCCAACATTTCTCTCAATAACTGTGGTAATTTGAATAGTGTTGTTTTTTGTTTTTTTTTGGCTCAACCTCCTGATACTTCTCTATCCTCAGAGCAAGCTAAGCCCTTGTTTGTTAACCTTTGAGACTGTTAGCGGAAAAGAATACAAAGTCATATTTAAATATGGGGATGATCTCCGCCAGGATCAGCTTATCCTACAGATGTTTCAACTTATGGATAAAGTAGGTCAAAAATGCGGGGTTACCTTTATGCTGCCACTAAAAGATGTCTCACTTTTTTGTCCCAAAATCGATTATTTTTTTTTTTTTTAATATTCAATTTATCCCCAATTTAGCATTGTAGAGTTGTTAAAACTGATCAGTCTTTGTAAATACTTTTTAAAAATTTCACTTGTTCTAGGAGAATTTTGATAATGGAATAAGGCACACATTTCTTTATTTGACAACTTCTACCCCTTTGAACATTCAAAATGTCTATTTATTAATTTGCCATCTGAAAAAAACTGAAATGTACTAAGATAAAAGCATACTGTAGTTTTTTCTATTGGTTTTTAGTTTCACTCATTTTATTTATTTAAATCAATAGTGCTTATAAATTTTTTTTGTTTGTGTTTTTCTTTTTTGGCATTTAAATGAAACTTAAATTATTTTGCATAATTTGTTTAGCCTTTTTTTTAAAAAAAAAAAGGAGAGTACACCACACGCAAAAGTTCTCCTTTTTTTACATTTAAGTTTCTGGGGGGAAAATAAAAGCTTTGGTATTTAAAATAAAATACTCGTTTCATACATACATACAGCTTTTGCGACATGAAAACTTGGACCTACAGATGACACCATACAAAGTATTGGCAACAAGCAAAGAGCATGGTAATGTATTTATGAAAACTTATTTGACTCAACAAAGAAATTAGTAATATATTCACAAATAAAAACATTCTTTTGAAATTAGAATTATTATAGCACAATTGTTAAATTGGTTTAATTTTTTGCCCATGCTGTGTTCATCTTGAAAAATCTATCTAATTTTGGTTCTTGAGATGTAAAGCTTAGTGGACTCAATCTAGAAATTTCATTTAAAAAATTGAAAAAGTTAAACATTATCAATATTATTCTTTAACCTTACTTTCTTTGACCAGGTTTTGTGCAATACATTGAATCCAAAGCATTGTCAGAATTGTCAAAAGAAAAGGCAATCCAAAATTACTTGAGGCAGCACAATCCATCTGAAACAGGTCCATTTGGTATTGCACCAGAAGTTATGGATAATTATGTGAAAAGCTGTGGTAAATTTTAACTTTGTTATGTTTGTTGAATAAATTAATAAATACAATTGGTTAACCAAATCATTAATTTTGTCACTGTCAGAATTACCAGTCAATCAAAATGCTGATTTTTATTATTATTTTATTATAATATTATATATATACAAATATATAATTTAAAATATTTTTTATATTTAAAATATGCTTTTTAATATTATGAATCCATGGGAAGCTCCTTGAACAATAAATCATGACATGTTTTTGACCAGCTGGTTATTGTGTTGTAACTTACCTGCTTCAAGTTGGAGACCGTCACCTTGACAACCTACTGCTCACAAAAAATGGTACTTTAAAATTATATTTGTATTCACTCATTTATTTTTCTGTTCAACTTTTAAAGCTAAGCTTAATATCGTTTTAAGCTTTGTTAGAAGTGGTAGATTTTATTGTAACTTAAATAGGCATTTTGCTGACCATTTCAAAAATCCTGAGAGGCAGTTAAAATCTAAAAAAAAATTCTAAATATTTGTTATGTAGCACACTTTTTCCGAGCTTGAATTTTACTTGACCTAAATTAGAATCCTAGCAGACAGTAACGTCTGTTGTGGGCGTGGCCCATTCGTTTGAAGTATCTTGTTTACAACCGTGTTTACCAATTAAACACGTTAGACTGTCTTCCTGGTATTTTCTCGAATGTGCTCGATAACCCGAGAAATGTAAACAATACGTCATAAGTCTTTCTGGAAGGCAGGGCTTACGCGACCTATATAATATAAGGGATTGACAGGCACGGACAGAGGGACGGAGATGCAGATAGAAATTATTAACTTTACGAGACGTGTATTATTCTTTGTGTATTTGTGTGCTCATACTCATATGTGTTTATTTCGCATTCATCATTATTCATTGGCACATTATTCTAACTGTGTTAACTGTGTACCGGTACAAGATCTACCATACTGTAAGTTGATGATATGCTTCATCTCGTTCACTGACCCTCACTTTCCTGTCTATCTCTCTGAACTGTTGCTTCCTTACATCTCCACTAGACAACTACGCTCTTCCATTGATAATAGAACCCTCTCAATCCCAAGAACCAAAACTAAGACCATCGGTGAACGCTCCTTCTACTTCTATGGGCCTACGTTCTGGAACCAGCTCCTCTTCCATATCCGTCATTGTGAAACCTCGTCCACTTTTAAAAAGTCCCTTAAAACCCATCTGTTTAGGTCCGCCTATGACCTGTGATGCACCCTCCTCGCCCTGCCTCATTTTCTGTTCCTGTAGTGTAGGCCAAAACGTGCCAAAGTGTCTTCGTTTTATAGCCATTTTAATTGTTTCTATAGTATAGTAGTTACTATCCTAGTGTCTCATTTTTATTTTACTTAGTTTACATGTTTTTAATAATTGTAAAGCGCTTAGAGCTTTAAGGTAAGCGCTATATAAAAA